>PQWD01010332.1:0-24431 GCA_019425675.1 Leucinodes orbonalis
TAGAATAAGACAAAAAATAGCATATGCTTATCTCCGTCCCTTCAACTATCTCTATTTGAAAAAAAAAACTTTAATTCGTCTTCCCGTGAAAGACGGCCAACCAGACACACTTTCGCATTTTATATTAGTATGGTTATCATTGTGTGATATGGTTTTCTGTTAGTGATAAACGAACAGACAGATTTCGCGAAGAAATTGTTTGAACACAGCAATGTGAAATAAATCTTATCTTAGCTAAACGTAAATTGTTTGTTCGTTTGAAGAGTTTTGACGGTTCAAGGATAATAATTAATTATTTAGCTTAGCATTTTTTATCACAAGTTACCAACTATGCTGCGATCCTTGTTTTTGTCATATAGAAGCTGTGCAGTCCTCACCCACAATCATTTTATAAGACTTTTTTATCATTAGGATTGTATTAAAATAACTTTGATTTAAAGAATATTGTGTTAGTTTTACGACCAAAAATATTGTAATCATTTCCAAAATATTTCCAAAAGAGTAAAAAACTTCTAAGTTGCTTGCTGGATTCTTCTCAGTAGACAACAACAGTCTGAACCAGTGGTAGTATCGAATTTGACATTCATAAGTGTTCTTTATGTACCTAAATTGAATAAATATACAATAATCATCATCAGCTCAATAAACGTCCCCATTGTGAGGCACGAACCTACCCGTAAAGGGTTGCCTTAGTCGTCCGGGCGGGCCCAGTGGGTGTTGGAGAATAAATGTTTGATCTAAATTCTACGGTCATATGTATTTCAAATGTTCAATAAAATAGACTGAAAATTCAGCCAACCATATGTCCGACACAGTTGAAGTTCACACGTATAAAACAAATCTAAAACAATCTATTCGGCAAAACGTACTCTATCCGCGCGTCAATCAGACGTCCGGCGCACGTTTGTGTCGATCGAGTAATATAGCAAAAACGAAAATAAATACCGATTGTTTAGTTGCTATTAATTTAACGGAATACCGTATGACGGATAGAGGGCTCGATAGTGTGGAAGTTGCGTTGGACAATAGGTATGATAACTGGGTCCTGGAATCGTAAGAACTATTTCATATTTCAACAGGCCAATCCACTGAAGCGCTTTTTTTTCAAAGCATCAAAATTCATATTTTTAGTTTAGTATTTTTAATTGTTTTTTTATTATATTTTTTGACGTTCATAAGTGCTTTTTGTAAGCCTAATTTGAATAAAGAATTTTGAATTTGAATTTGAATATTATTACAAAACAGCTCGAAAGCTCATGTTTTATGAATTTCATTAGTCTTTAAAGTTAGGTGGGCAAGTCCATTTTTGAAGTAAGTAACATACACTATATTGTACACAATTGACAAAAAAAACCTAAGGATAGCACATACAATTTAAAGCAACTTTTGCTAATATATAAAACCAATTTGCTAAAAGAACATTTAATATAGTTGTAGTACAGAATTAATAAACTATGCATAGAGCGTCGGTGGCTCAGTGGTGTGGACTGTCGCCTTCCTACCGGGAGGGCTGAGGTTCAAATCCCGACACGTACCAATGTATTTTCGAATTTTCGAATAATATATGTACGTTATCCGCCGCTCTTACGGTGAAGGAAAACATCGTGAGGAAACCTTCATGCACGCCTGCGAAGAGATTCGAAGGTTGTGTGTGAAGTCGTCCAATCCGCACTGGGCCCGCGTGGACGACTAAGGCCTAATCACCCTATACGGGCAGGCTCGTGCCCCTCGGTGGGGACGTTTAATGAGCTGATGATGATGAAACTATGCATACGAACTAATAAGGCGTGACTTCATAATTTAAGTAGCCATTTGAAACTATTTTGGGAAATTTCATCAATATGTTTTTATTAGAATTGGGAAACCTCTGCGAGTTTTAATGTTAACGGAGTCATTATTTAACCATTGTTTTTATTATTAAGCGGTCCATCGATACCGTTGCAGAAAAAAATCATCCCTTTTGCACAAGTCAAGCAAAAGTCTGTCGTTTAATGGGTGATCCAAAAAAAAATTTTAATACAGGGGTAATTTTTTTTTTTGATTTTGTCCTATTCGGTGTCGAAACCCTTGGTCCGTGGGGTCCTAGTGCTTTGAGGCTTTTCAAGGAAATGTCGAAAAGGTTAGTCGACATCACAGGTGACCGAACATCTGGCAGCTACCTTGGACTAAGAATCAGTCTGGCAATCCAAAGGGGTAACGCTGCTAGTATTTTCAGAACCTTGCCGAAAGGGACTACTTTAGATAGATAGATAGATAGATAAACGTTTATTTGTTTATTGAGACACACATAGAAACAATTGGTTAATAATATTAAACATACAGAATAAAACACACCAGAGAAAATGACACTAAACAGATAAAAAAAAAAAACTAACACTCGGGCATGCAAACAGAAACATAAACAAAAACAATAACAACAGTGTGTGTGTGTGTGTCACAGCAAGACAAAAAGGCATTAGCTCAGCAAAAGGTTTTCTTACAGAAAACCGCTGATTTTCAGCTGCCGCCTGTGCGGTTGCGAGAGACGAGACGGCAGTGCCGTGAAGTATATGTTTAAAAAATATAAAAAATGACAATAGTATAAAATATATATATATATATATAAGAAATTAATGTGATACTAAATAAATGAATATGAGAATATAAGCGAAATCTACATACACATAATATACATATATAAGGTATAATATTCAGAAGCAATTTACAATAACACATTAAAAAAGGGGTGCTACTCTTTTATCTTTTTATCAGCTCCACGCTGCCCGCCACCAAGCCTTCCAAACGTTTCCTTAACCTGTTTCTCCAATAACGTATTTTTTATAGAGTTTTTTAAAAGAAAATTTAGATGTTTTAATTAATTATTTATTTTTAAGTGTTTAGGGTGTAATGTATTTTAGTTATCTTCTTTTATTTATTTTGTATATTTTCTATTGCGATGTAATTAAAAAACCAAGTAATTTTTATATGCATTAATATTTTAATAAGCATGATTGTGTTTTGATGACCATGTTAAAGGATTAGTTTGCGCATTGAAACATTAACTAATGCTTCTTGTGAAATGGTAATTTGCTAATTTATTTTGTGTAAAACATTAGACAACCGTTTCTGACGCCTTTAAGTGTCATTGCCGTTTAATTGGTTAATTAGAAAAAAACCATCTCCATTGAAAGCCAACCTATTTAAAGTAATTTTTCATCATCATCATTATTATCAGCTCATTAAACGTCCCCACCGAGGGGCACGAGCCTACGTAAGGGTATTTAGGCCTTAGTCGGCCAGTGCGGGTTGGACGACTTCACGCACAAACGTTGAATCACTTCGCAGGCGTGTGCAGGTTTCCTCACGGTGTTTTCCTTTACCGTATGAGCGTCGGATAACGTACATATATTTTTCGAAAATTCGAAAACACATTGGTACGTGGCGGGATTTGAACCTCAGCAGCTCAAAGTAATTTTTATCGGAATCGAATTGTTTTTTTTACATAACTCAATTTACAAAGTATACCTATATAAAACTCGCAAAACCTGATTACCCTCGAGTAAGTAGAGCTCATCAAAATTTAATAACGAATGCGGTGAAAATGTTAACCGAAATTGGCTGGTCACTATTTGTGCTGGCGATAGAGAACAAACACTATGTTTGTGTATGGTACAAGTTAAACAAAGTAGCGTGCCAAAGGAGTCACGTAGACAGAAGCAAATACTAATAAATATTATATTTGATATCCAAACCTAAAGTTTGTCATTTTTATATTTACTCTTAATTTATAGTACTGAGACGTAATACAGGTTGCATAAGTATAGGTGAGGTGAACAATTCGATTAATTTTTGGGATCTTATTTAATTTAACCTACTTGCAGTGCATCCCGCTTTACACCGAACCAGGTTGAGATTACATGCTAATATTCACTGCATCGGTTAATAATATAAGTAGAAGGTGCTCTAGCATAGTATGACTTGACTTATATCATTGTTAAAAACAAAACATGTTATTCAAATTCCGAATTCTAAATTCGATTTTTAAATTCGAATTCTAAATCAGCAGATTTTTTTTTGTTTATTATTAATTATCATAACTTTTGGCCAGTACTCAATAATTACCATGAAATACGCCTGTTGCTTGGACCTCACACTAGGCCGCCCCGCCTTCGCTCACGTCAGTCAGCACACATCAATCACTGTTCATGGCGACTGTTCCACTCATATTTCAGGGGTCACCTCACAACACCCTTATCACAAGCACGCAAGGTCCAAAATGAACAGCCGCACAGGTGACGCCGGGTCAGACGGGAAATGAGTGTAGGTTTTCAATCGATTAAGTGACCCGCCAAATGAAGTAGAATGCGAATGAATAGCTGTTATAGTTTCACGGACGGTTTGCGTTCTGTTTTTAAATATTGCAATGCATGTACTGAAACAAATGACAGTCGTATGTTATGATAGTGATGTGGTTTGTCAAGTAACTGCTTGTAGAGATCGGCAATGTAGAGGGTAGAAGTTGGATGAATAAATCTTTTATTTAATTACTTAATGAGATATACTGATAAAAAAATCATAATAAAGAATACACAATATATATGTAAATTTTCTTTGATCCTTCTTCTTCTCTTCAACCTATTGCAGTCCACTGCTGGACTCCCCCATTTTCATCATTCATCATTTTCTTTGATATGAGAAATAAATTAACCATTCCAATAGATTTAAATCTATGACTATACCAAAGAATGCGATAGATTAAACACAAATAAGTTATCTATGGTTGTGCGTCGCAGCATGTAAAAGGCTGTCTTATCTTCAATTTTATCTGGTCCACAGCTGGACATAGGTCTCCACTATGCAGCAGTTATCTAATAAAGCTTAAGATCAGCAAATTCAAAATATCTTTATTCAAATAAATATTTTACAGATACGTGCTTTTGAATCGTCAATTGTTATTATTATATTTTTTGACTCTACCACCGGTTCGGAATAAGTAGGATCTTCGAGAAGAGCCGGCAAGAAACTCGATAGTGACTGTTTTAAACTTTTAGCATCACTGGTTACAGAGTTTTGTCATTTACCTACACTTAACTTACAATAATTTATTACAAAGATTTGTAACTGGANACAAAAGATTCTTAACGGTGGTTTTTGTCCATCATTGGAGGGTTGTGATTACGATGGTGAGTTTGCGGTTTCCTGGCTTGGCTTGTAAATGCGCGCATGGATAACTAGTGCTAGAAAAGTGTTGTTTGACTAAAGGAGAATAATGTAACGTAATAAGTAAGAAGTGAAGTGAATTTGGTTCAAGTGCATTCGCTTTTTACACTAGTTCTTTTATCAGACGCAATACATATCATCTGTTTTCATCACTATTGAAGAAAGAGTCCGGATTACTTTTATTAATTTTAAGTGGAGCATAAGCGGACTTTATTGTAAATTACTTTATTATTTTGAATTCATGTGTAATTTTTAAAAGGTGTATTCAAAGAGTGGCTAATAGTGTAGTCTATGTTTAAAAAAAAGCTTAATATGCTACCATTCTCATTTATTTAAAGCATTCGTACAATCAAGATTAAATTCAATTCAGAGTTGATTTATAGGTTGATTTTCATACATTTTTTTCCAGCCATACATTTTGGTGCATATGAGCCGTACTTTTTAAATCTACAACAACCATCAAAAAGTCGAACAAACCTAAAAAGAACATTCGAGAGTCACACATTTTAAGAGCAATCATTACCCTCCCACCATCCCGACTATTCCCGTCGTAATTGCGACACAAGATCGCCGTTTAATTTGATTAATGGCGTTGTCAGTCCTCAGTTCGCCATCTTTTGTCCGCGTTGCACACGCGGGCGCACTGTGCACCCATAATGGACACATGTCCCACCATCCATCAGCACCGACAGATGCCGCCGAGTGGTCGGCATTTGTTTCGCAGAGTTATCGCCACGGCGCTGGATTTCAATATAGTCCGCACAGTGGTACCGATCAGTTGAGCTGGAATGATTTATATGGTTACAGTTTTAAATAGTACAGCTTCTTCGGGTTTGAGACGTATGCGTTTTTAGTGGATCTTGGGAAATTGGTTTATGCCGCAACGGATGACTGTTGGTTATTAGTATTAAATATCTATAAAAAACTTCTTAATTACATAAATAAATATAATATCTACTGATATTGACACAGCGCCATCTAATCCAAAGTATGCATTAAACCCGTAATATGGCTACTGAACAACGGATAAACAACTAATCTACATTTTTTTAAACAAACAGTCATGTATACCACACAGATGTTTTAACTGCTCGGGGATCGAGCCCGAAACCTTGGCGTAAGAGCCATCTCTACCAATTACACCACATGGTCGTAAATATAATATAATGAAAATATAATCATATCTTTCTACGTGCTTTGGATAGTTTGAGCCTGTGTGTTGGGTTGCGACTCAATCTTCCTTATCATTGTCGGGCTGCTTGGCAACTTACCTCTGAGTGAGCTGTTTTCTTTAAGAATGTTTCTTTAAGAATGACTTTTATGAAATTTACAAAAAAACATACCTACCGTTAAAGTTTAGTTATTTTAACGCATACTTATCTACTTAGCTTACCTACCGTACTACTGGAATAAGATCCACATTTTGCGCCAGATATCCCGGTCCTCCGTTTTCCGCACACAGTTATCACCAGCGACCCTTCACAATTCGTCGATCCATTGGTCCAGGCATCCTACGCTACGCTTGCCAAGACGCGGTCTCCACTCCAGAACTCGTCTGCTTCAACGGCCATCGGTTCTGCGACATACGTGACCAGCCCACTGCCACTTCAACTTGCTGATCCCGCGAGCTATGTCAGCAACTTTAGTTCTCTTACGAATAAAATATATCTAAAGTTACCCCTAAGAAAGATCAAAAACATAGGTCGCTCGATTACCCGTCGAGTGACTAGCATATTTTTACTAGTGTAAAATATTTTCAAAGGGCATAATAATAATGACTGAATCTGTAAACAACCTCGTACCCCACTCGAAACGAATACGTTCTAAATTTAAACCCTTCACATTGACAACGTCAAATCAGTTGACAGGCGCTGTCAGTTTGACAGACGGGCGGTGACGCACAGACGCGCACCTGATTTTATCGTTCGAAGCCAAATGAATGGGCCCTCTTTGTCGATCAGCTGTCATTGAAGCGTCCCGATAACTATAAGTCGTCGTTTTTTATATACGAATCAATAAAACGGTGACTGGTCGGGATTGATTTTGTGAGAGCTGATATGTTAAGGCTTGGTAGACATAATTTACGTTCTTTGGTATTAATTTGCGGTTAAACTAGTAGATAGTGTTTTGTAGAGCGTCGGTGGCTCAATGGTGTGGACTGTTGCCTCCTACCGGCGGGCTGAGATTCAAATCCCGCCACGTACCAATGTATTTTCGAAAAAATATGTACGTTATCCGACGCTCTTACGGTGAAGGAAAACATTGTGAGGAAACCTGCGCACGCCTGCGAAGAGATTTAAAGGTTGTGCGTGAAGCCGGGTCCGCGTGGACGACTTATGCCTATACATAAGCTCGTGCCCCTCGGTGGGGACGCATAATGAGCTGATAAATAACAACATCTCTTTCTCTCTTCAACCTATCGCAGTCCACTGCTGGACATAGGTCTCCCCCATTTTGCGCCAGATATCCCGGCCCTACGCTTTACGCATCCAGCTTCCACCTGCGACCTTTCGCAAGTCGTCGGTCTATAGGGCTGGAGGTGTCCTACGCTGCGTTTGCCGAGACACGGTCTCTCCAGAACTCGTCTGCTCCAACGGCCATCACCAGCCTACTGCCACTTCAACTTGCTGATCCGGCGGGCTATGTCGGTAACTTTAGTTCTCTTACGGATAAACAACAATATAATAGGCATGATGACTGGGTCCTGAAATCGTAAGAACTATTTCATATTATTACAAATCTGGGTTAAATATAACGATGTGCTCACTCTCAGCTCGAAATCTCATGTTTTATGAATTTTATTAGTCTTCAAAGTTAGATGGGCAAGTCCATTTTTTAAAGTGCATTAATTGTCAAGAATTTGTTAGCAAAAGGATAACACATTTAATTTAAAGCAACTTTTGCTATGAAACCGTTTTAGTAAACGCAACATTTAATATAGTTGTAGTACAAAATTCACAAACTATGCGTACTAATTTCTGATGCGTGACGTCATAACTAAAGTCTATTAATGTGTTTTTAGAATTGGAGAATCTCTGTGAGTTTTAATGTTAACGGAGTCATTTTTTTACCGATGTTTCTATTATTATGCGGTCCATCGATATAATAACAGAAAAAAAATTGTCATCATCCCTATTGTAGGTCAATTTTCACTAACAATGTAATGTAATAATGTCTTTCGCAGAAGTACGGAATTTTTGAATGAAAGCTTCCTGATAAAATGTATTTATTATTATTAGGGATTACCTAATTGATGAACCGATGAACTACCCCGGGATTTAGTGCGCTCAGCAATGGCTTTAATAGCTTGATTTGATTGTAATATTTGGATCTTGACGGGGAAACTGGATAAGTCAGTTTGTGTATCTTTTCCGTTTGGTCATGACATAGGTAATCACCTGATTTGTTTGAAAAGGAAGATGTTTCCTTGTCTCGGAGGGTCAGTCCCGGGTACAATCCTTGGACTGTAGTCGTAAAACCAATCAATATGCATTGGGCAACGTCTTCATATTATACTGCGCCCGAAGTCTTTTCAAATAACTGAAAAAGGAAAAGGGAATGATTATATGTTAGCTAGGTTGCCAGGTAGTTCGTAGTACTGTTTTAATATTGCTCGTTACTATAATTTTACACTTGGACATTGTGCAAAATTTTTACTTACTCTGAATCATTATAATATATAATGATAAACGAAATCTGTCCACAATACTGTACATCAATATCGAATAGTTTCAACGTTCCATAGTTATCTTAAATTTGATGGATAGCGTCGATAGAAAGCAACGTGCGCGCGCGCATGATTGACATTAATTTGACAGCTGTCATGGCGCCCGGGCACCGATCGGCGCGTCAGTCACCACTAGATGTGATATTTTTAAAGTTTATAGACAAGAGTATCGTGTGATATCAATGATATAATACATCCTTTTTTTATATACATAACTTAGCATTTTTCCACGGCGTCACTCGCATGAAATTCGGAGTAACATGGTTCCCCTTTACTGGTTACAAAACCAGAATACTATTTTACGCTGTTGTAGATGATATAATACGTATTTCCATTGAGTTTAGCTTCCTACCTTGAAAATTACGAAAAGTACCATTAAAAATTATACCACTTCTGGCCGAAGGAGTCGATTTCCGGATAAAAATCCAAAATTTTATTGGTAGAGACGAACAGTCCGCATTTCAATTTAAATATTTCTACTTTAAAACCCACCCTCCATTTTTAGGTAAGTGGGGGATTAGAATAAGACAAAAAATAGCATATGCTTGTCTCCGTCCCTTCAACTATCTCTATTTGAAAAAAAAAACTTTAATTCGTCTTCCCGTGAAAGACGGCCAACCAGACACACTTTCGCATTTTATATTAGTATGGTTATCATTGTGTGATATGGTATTTTCTGTTAGTGATAAACGAACAGACAGATTTCGCGAAGAAATTGTTTTGAACACAGCAATGTGAAAATAAATCTTATCTTAGCTAAACGTAAATTGTTTGTTCGTTTGAAGAGTTTTGCGGTTCAAGGATAATAAATAATTGAATATTATAGCTTAGCATTTTTTTATCACAAGTTACCAACTATGCTGCGATCCTTGTTTTTGTCATATAGAAGTAGCTGTGCAGTCCTCACCCACAATCATTTTATAAGACTTTTTTATCATTAGGATTGTATTAAAATAACTTTGATTTAAAGAATATTGTGTTAGTTTTACGACCAAAAATATTGTAATCATTTCCAAAATATTTCCAAAAGAGTAAAAAACTTCTAAGTTGCTTGCTGGATTCTTCTCAGTAGACAACAACAGTCTGAACCAGTGGTAGTATCGAATTTAACATTCAGAAGTGTTCTTTATGTACCTAAATTTAATTAATATATGTACAACAATCTTCATCAGCTCAATAAACGTCCCCATTGTGAGGCACGAACCTACCCGTAAAGGGTTGCCTTAGTCGTCCGGGCGGGCCCAGTGGGTGTTGGAGAATAAATGTTTGATCTAAATTCTACGGTCATATGTATTTCAAATGTTCACTGAAAAATTCAGCCAACCATATGTCCGACACAGTTGAAGTTCACACGTATAAAACAAATCTAAAACAATCTATTCGGCAAAACGTACTCTATCCGCGCGTCAATCAGACGTCCGGCGCACGTTTGTGTCGATCGAGTAATATAGCAAAAACGAAAATAAATACCGATTGTTTAGTTGCTATTAATTTAACGGAATACCGTATGACGGATAGAGGGCTCGATAGTGTGGAAGTTGCGTTGGACAATAGGTATGATAACTGGGTCCTGGAATCGTAAGAACTATTTCATATTTCAACAGGCCAATCCACTGAAGCGCTTTTTTTTCAAAGCATCAAAATTCATATTTTTAGTTTAGTATTTTTAATTGTTTTTTATTATATTTTTGACGTTCATAAGTGCTTTTTGTAAGCCTAATTTGAATAAAGAATTTTGAATTTGAATTTGAATATTATTACAAAACAGCTCGAAAGCTCATGTTTTATGAATTTCATTAGTCTTTAAAGTTAGGTGGGCAAGTCCATTTTTGAAGTAAGTAACATACACTATATTGTACACAATTGACAAAAAAAAAACCTAAGGATAGCACATACAATTTAAAGCACTTTTGCTAATATATAAAACAATTTGCTAAAGAACATTAATATAGTTGTAGTACAGAATTAATAAACTATGCATAGAGCGTCGGTGGCTCAGTGGTGTGGACTGTCGCCTTCCTACCGGGAGGGCTGAGGTTCAAATCCGACAGTACCAATGTATTTTCGAATTTTCGAATAATATATGTACGTTATCCGCGCTCTTACGGTGAAGGAAAACATCGTGAGGAAACCTTCATGCACCCTGCGAAGAGATTCGAAGGTTGTTGTGAAGTCGTCCAATCCGCACTGGGCCCGCGTGGACGACTAAGGCTAATCACCTATACGGGCAGGCTCGTGCCCTCGGTGGGGTTTAATGAGCTGATGATGATGAAACTGCATACGAACTAATAATGCGTGACTTCATAATTTAAGTAGCCATTTGAACTATTTTGGGAAATTTCATCAATATGTTTTATTAGAATTGGGAACCTCTGCGAGTTTTAATGTTAACGGAGTCATTATTTAACCATTGTTTTTATTATAAGCGGTCCACCGATACCGTTGCAGAAAAAAATCATCCTTTTGCACAAGTCAAGCAAAAGTCTGTCGTTTAATGGGTGATTCAAAAAAATTTAATACAGGGTATTTTTTTTTTTTGATTTTGTCCTATTGGTGTCGAAACCCTTGGTCCGTGGGGTCCTAGTGCTTTGAGGCTTTTCAAGGAAATGTCGAAAAGGTTAGTCGACATCACAGGTGACGAACATCTGGCAGCTACTTGGACTAAGAATAGTCTGGCAATCCAAAGGGGTAACGCTGCTAGTATTTTTCAGAACCTTGCCGAAAGGGACTACTTTAGATAGATAGATAGATAGATAAACGTTTATTTGTTTATTGAGACACACATAGAACAATTGGTTAATAATATTAAACATACAGAATAAAACACACCAGAGAAAATGACACTAAACAGATAAAAAAAAAATAACATCGGGCATGCAAAAGAAACATAAACAAAAACAATAACAACAGTGTGTGTGTGTGTGTCACGCAAGACAAAAAGGCATTAGCTCAGCAAAAGGTTTTCTTACAGAAACCGCTGATTTTCAGCTGCCGCTGTGCGGTTGCGAGAGACGAGACGGCAGTGCCGTGAAGTATATGTTTAAAAAATTAAAAAATGAAAATAGTATAAAATATATATATATATATAAAAATTAATGTGATACTAAATAAATGAATATGAGAATATAAGCGAAATCTACATACACATAATATACATATAAGGTATATTCAGAAGCAATTTACAATAACACATTAAAAAAGGGTGCTACTCTTTTATTTTTTAGCTCCACGCTGCCCGCCACCAAGCCTTCCAAACGTTTCTTAACCTGTTTCTCCAATAACGATTTTTTATAGAGTTTTTTAAAAGAAAATTTAGATGTTTTTTAATTATTATTTTTAAGTGTTTAGGGTGTAATGTATTTTAGTTATCTTCTTTTATTTATTTTGTATATTTTCTATTGCGATGTAATTAAAAAACCAAGTAATTTTTATATGCATTAATATTTTAATAAGCATGATTGTGTTTTGATGACCATGTTAAAGGATTAGTTTGCGCATTGAAACATTAACTAATGCTTCTTGTGAAATGGTAATTTGCTAATTTATTTTGTGTAAAACATTAGACAACCGTTTCTGACGCCTTTAAGTGTCATTGCCGTTTAATTGGTTAATTAGAAAAAAAACCATCTCCATTGGAAGCCAACCTATTTAAAGTAATTTTTCATCATCATCATTATTATCAGCTCATTAAACGTCCCCACCGAGGGGCACGAGCCTACCCGTAAGGGTATTTAGGCCTTAGTCGGCCAGTGCGGGTTGGACGACTTCACGCACAAACGTTGAATCACTTCGCAGGCGTGTGCAGGTTTCCTCACGGTGTTTTCCTTTACCGTATGAGCGTCGGATAACGTACTAATTTTTTCGAAAATTCGAAAACACATTGGTACGTGGCGGGATTTGAACCTCAGCAGCTCAAAGTAATTTTATCGGAATCGAATTGTTTTTTTTCATAACTCAATTTACAAAGTATACCTATATAAAACTCGCAAACTGTTACCTCGAGTACTAGAGCTCATCAAAATTTAATAACGAATGCGGTGAAAATGTTAACCGAAATTGGCTGGTCACTATTTGTGCTGGCGATAGAGAACAAACACTATGTTTGTGTATGGTACAAGTTAAAAAAAGTAGCGTGCCAAAGGAGTCACGTAGACAGAAGCAAATACTAATAAATATTATATTTGATATCCAACCTAAGTTTGTCATTTTTATATTTACTCTTATTTAGTACTGAACGTAATACAGGTTGCATAAGTATAGGTGAGGTGAACAATTCGATTAATTTTTGGATCTTATTTAATTTAACCTACTTGCAGTGCCGCTTTACACCGAAGGTTGAGACATGCTAATATTCACTGCATCGTTAATAATATAAGTAGAAGGTGTCTAGCATAGTATGACTGATTATATCATTGTTAAAAACAAACATGTTATTCAAATTCCGAATTCTAAATTCGATTTTAAATTGAATTCTAAATCAGCAGATTTTTTTGTTTTTATTAATTATCATAACTTTTAGCCAGTACTCAATAATTACCATGAAATACGCCTGTTGCTTGGACCTCACACTAGGCCGCCCCGCCTTCGCTCAAACGTAGTCAGCACACTCAATCACTGTTTTGGCGACTGTTCCACTCATTTTCAGGGGTCACCTCACAACACCTTTCACAAGCACGCAAGGTCCAAATGAACAGCGACAGGTGACCGGGTCAGACGGGAAATGAGTGTAGTTTTCAATGCTTAAGTGACCCGCCAAATGAAGTGAATGCGAATGAATAGCTGTATAGTTTCACAGGACGGTTTGCGTTCTGTTTTAAATATTGCAATGCTACATGCATTGCAATATTTAACCCTTAACAACCCAAAGTGTCTCACGGCCATTTTTGCGTTTATGTTTTCATAAACGAAGTATTTATTTTATGAATCGGCTTTTATCTAATTTATCACCAATGTCTACAAATTAAATGTGCAATGAAATTGTAATGAATAGTTTATTATTTTTGGTTACTAAACCAAAATAGTACTTCATCAACCACAAGTGTCAACAGACACAGTAACATTTTGTTTGATTCGAGTGTGAAGGTAGATTGTTTTTTATTTACATTTACTTATAATCTTATGGTGTCGGTAGGCAATAGTGGCTGCAAGACCTTTGTTTCTTATATCGTAGTCTTTGTAATCGGATCACGTATCAGTCATCAGAAAATTGTCATAAAGTAGTCGTGTTCTAATTCGATTTATTCAAAGATATGGCTAACCGGCAACTAACTCAAATTGAAATTCAACGTGCACTTGTTGAAAGCGACGATGAGAAATTTTTATGCGTGAGCGCGATAGTGATGATGAGAATTTTGCTGTTGACAGCTGTTCTGACAGTGAAAGTGATGTGAGAACAGCGTCTGAAAACGATGATGAACAATTATGGAGTGAGAGTGATGATGTACCATTACAAGAGTGCGTCGCAATCGACACTTACAAAGGAAGAGATGGAACAACTTGGAAATCAGAACCTGACAGGCAAAGGCGAACGCCTCGAACAACATAATTCGCAGTGGTATATAAGGTGATACTTGCCGGGTGACGACGATCACGTATTAGAAATATAGTAAAATATACCAATACTGAAGGGCTTAGAGTTTTACCAAATCGATGGAAACCAGCAGACAAAATCGAAATAAAAGCATTTCTAGGTCTTTTATTGACAATTGGCGTCAATAAAGGGAGGTGTGGATTTTAGAGATACTGGGACCCTATCTTTGGCAATCCAATATTTCGAGCTACAATGGGAAAAAATAGATTTGCTTCTTTATTACGATTCTTAAGATTCGATGATAAAATACTAGATCCTGAGAAAGTCAAAGATAAACTTGCACCTATTCGGAATTATGGGAATACGTAAACCAAAACCTGAAAAAAAATTTGCCCGGAGAAAATCTCACTATTGACGAGCAGCTTGTACCTTTTCGAGGACGCGTATATTCAAAGTACCTACCAGCAAACCTGATAAGTATGGTATGAAAATTTGGTGGATCTGTGACAGCAAACTAGTTACCCCTTTTTGGTATACCATATCTCGGAAAGGAAGGACAAAACAGGGCGGAAATTTAGCGTATAATGTAGTCAATCAGTTATGTGAACCATACTTCCGAAGTAACCGAAATGTTACTTTTGATAATTATTTCACGAGTATTGATATC
The DNA here is from genome assembly GCA_019425675.1 of Leucinodes orbonalis. Taxonomy (NCBI): domain Eukaryota; kingdom Metazoa; phylum Arthropoda; class Insecta; order Lepidoptera; family Crambidae; genus Leucinodes; species Leucinodes orbonalis. The sequence goes on from PQWD01010332.1 coordinate 15,124, forward strand.
GCAAAATCTTTGGCACAAAATGGTCTTACAATAGTTGGAACATTGAGAAAAAACAAACGTGTATACCTCCAAATTTTCAACCCAAGAAAACCGCGATGTTGAGTCTAATGTTTTGGATTTTAAAAATATGACATTGGTCTTTATGTACCAAAAAGAATCGTGCTGTAATTCTGTTGTCTACGATGCATCATGGAAAGGAAGAAGATGTTACCAAAAACAAATCTGAAATAAACTTGTACTACAACTCACCAAGGGAGTGTCGATACGCTTGACCAGATGGTTCATGAGTATACAGTTCGGCGTAAACAAACAGATGGCCAATGGCATTTTTTCAGAATATTATAGATGTTGTTGGCATTGCATCGCTTATTCTATGGAAAAATATACATCCTGATTGGAACTCACGTAAAAAAATACACTTAGAAACTATTTTTACGTGAAATCGCACCGAGTTGGTAACCACCTCATATACGGAGACGACAGACAAGGACTATCAAGTTACCACTTAGCAGCCATGCAAGATGTGGCAGGATCAAATCGGGAAGCTACTCAATCATCTGAACCTGCTGCGAAAAGGAAGAAGCGTTGTTATATTTGCCCTTCGAAATTATCAAGGGCTTCTAAACAGTGTTGTGATAAATGCAATCGCAATGTCTGCTCTGAATTCTGAAAAAAAAATTATTTGTAATATCTGTAAATGAATAAGTGTAAAAAAACATTACTGAAATACATTATACTGTCTTTTTAATTCAAAATAACTTTCTTTTTCTTTGTCATACCTTACCTACATTTATAAGTGTCTGTTGGACACTACTGGTCAGTTACGTCACAAAAGCATCTGGATAGTTAAGGGTTAAAAACAGAACTGAAACAAATGACAGTCGTATGTTATGATAGTGATGTGGTTTGTCAAGTAACTGTTGTAGAGATCGCAATGTGAGGGTAGAAGTTGGATGAATAAATTTTATTTAATTATTATGAGATATACTGATAAAAAAATATAATAATCACATATATATGTATTTCTTTGATCCTTCTTCTTCTCTTCAACTATTGAGTACTGCTGGACATAGGTTCCCCATTTTCATCATTCATCATTTCTTGATATGAGAAATAAATTAACTTCAATAGATTAAATTATGACTATCAAAGAATGGATGGATTAAACACAAATAAGTTATCTATGGTTGTGCGTCGCAGCATGTAAAAGGCTGCCTTATCTTCAATTTTATCTGTCAACAGCTGGACTAGGTCTCCATCTAGCAGTTTATCTAATAAGCTTAAGATCAGCAAATTCAAAATATCTTTATTCAAATAAATATTTACAGATAGTGCTTTTGAATCGTCAATTGTTATTATTATATAATTTGACTCTACCACCGGTTCGGAATAAGTAGGATCTTCGAGAAGAGCCGGCAAGAAACTCGATAGTGACTGTTTTAAACTTTTAGCATCACTTGTTACAGAGTTTTGTCATTTATCTACAATTTACATATTTTTTTTCAAAAGGTTTTTTTTTTTGCTGTTATTAGAGAAAAGTGTGTGTCTGAAAGTGATGTCGTGTCAAAAGTAGAAAGAGGTATGTTAGGATGGTATGGACACTGGAGCGCATGAGTGAAAGGAGAAATAGCAAAGCAGGTGCATTGTGCGAATGTGGAAGGATACCGAGCGGGGACGACCGAAAGACTTACCTTGACAAATTGGTCAAGTCTTAAGAAGGCTGGGGTCCAAGTAAGGAAAAAAGAGCTTGTATGAAAAGATTAATGGATGTGAATGAAGCTAGGGAAGTATGTCAGGACCGTGCAAAGTGGCGTTCCTCATCTCTGCCTACCCTCTGGACCAAGGCGGTGAGCTTTATATTTTTTTTATTTGTAACTGGAAACTATGTGGCAACATACACATCTTTATCGATAAATATTCGTGTATTATATAACTTTATCATGAAATCAAAGGTAACGCGAAAAGTATATACTATTTTTTATCAATAGCTTAAGAAGTTGACTATTCAATTAAGAGTTTTGGGTTTGATCTTCGTTCACATAATATGCGTGCATAAACATGAATGTTTATATTTGCCTGCATGTTTTATATATGTCCGTATTTACAACAAAATAGTATATTCTAATATAAATGAGATATGTTACGCTATATGGATGGCTGTGGCTGTCACCTTCCTACGGGAGGGCGTGGTTCAAATCGACACGTACCAATGTATTTTCGAATTCGAATATATGTCGTTATCGACGCTCATACGGTGAAGGAAACATCGTGAGGAAACCTTCATGCACGCTTGCTAAGAGATTCGAAGGTTGTGTGTGAAGTCGTCCAATCCGCACTGGGCCCGCGTGGACGATTAAGGCCTAATCACCCTATACGGGTAGGCTCGTGCCCCTCGGTGGGGACGTTTAATGAGCTGATGATGATGATGATATGGATGGCGGTAGTCATTGATTTATTTGAGTAGGCTGTAACACAATCCGCTACATGCTAGTTTAAAATACTCTGTTTAAGACTCTACGACATCACAGACTAAAACGCTTAAATACTAGTTCAACACAAAATCATAACTGTAAAATAAATGCAACAAATCACAGTTTGATATCTTATTATAATAATACTTTATAATAAAACATATTTTTCGTATACTCTGTGTAAACTTAGCAGATTCTTCTAAACATACTTCGCCTCTAAAACAAAAGCTGTCTACTCATAGCACCGTTCTTTAAACAATCGCTGTCCAAATTGTAAACAAACCTTTAACAGTCGAAACAACGATAAATTAAATCACCAGTGCGTACGCAGCCTAAAAATATAAGGCGACACATTAATAAACATGTAACGTCTTTTTTAAAATAGTCCACAAGTGCCCACTAACCTGACGAGCTAATAAACCGTGGCACACATGATATCACTTGAAGCCAATCGATCGACTCCCACGCCGAGCGCTTTTTGTACGACTCGCCACTTAAGCTTGTGTGTGCATGCCCTTATTAACGGGAGAGTAACGTGGATGCGCCAACTCTGACATTGTTAAGCTACTTTACTTAAACTTAAATTATTTAGTTTCAAAATTTAAAAGGCAAAAAAAATTTAGACACTATTATACGTCATATTGGCTGGTCACGTATGTCGCAGAACCGATGGCCGTTGGAGCAGACGAGTTCTGGAGTGGAGACCGCGTCTTGGCAAGCTTAGCGTAGGACGCCCTTCGGCCCGATGGACCGACGACTTGCGAAAGGTCGCTGGTGGAGGCTGGATGAGGAAAGCGGTGGACCGGGATATGTGGCGCAAAATGGGGGAGGCCTATGTCCAGCTGCGATAAGTTGAATGGAAAAAATGAATACGTCATATTCGAAAACGACTCTTGACGACATGTTTAATTTTATTAGAAATATTTTTATTTCTAATCAAGTTAAACATGTTATCAAATAAAACACTTAATTTTTCATATTAAGGAGAAATAAAATTTTGGGTTCGATAGCCTTACAAGTTGCAGATAAATGTACTTTGTCGACTATGTCTGGTGTCATCTACCACCATGTAAGCTTTGATCAATCTTACCACAAAACATTAAGGAAAACGAAGAATCTTTTCCCATATCGACGTAAATTATAGAACCCATAAACCCTAAATCAGCATCATCGAGTTACGTAAATACCATTTCTATTTCAAACCCAGCCAATTCATGACAATCCATTCATGTCGAAACCAACCCAAAACTGTCCCGGAAAGTCTGATCGATTAACTTTACACCCTCATAAACGTATAATTAAACCACAACACGCTTCCTATCATATTTATAGTCGATAGGATAAAAGAGCGAATCGTCGCCGAGTCGTTTGGTGTTAAAATATGAAACGGTATGTCCACATTTCCGTCGTCACACGCCATTAGTCTCACGAGATTAGTGAACTGCTGCTTTTGACAATTGATTTATGTCTGTCACGTCTCGTCACAGCGTCGGCGCGGGCGCAGGCGCACACACGAGCGCTTCGACACAAGCCAAAGAGTGGGGCGCAGATATGCAAGATTTCATTTGATGCATTTATATGAAAGATATTCGAGAATCCAACTGTTGGGACTTTTGTGAAAGTGAACGCGACGGTCAGCTCTATCACCTGGTGGTAAGTGATACTCCTGACTATGACAGAAGCAGTGTTAAAGGAAGTTAATTATAAGATAAGATACGATAAAAAACATTTATTGCAAATATGAAAAAGGCATACAACATAACAAAAAAGGAGTACAATCTAGGCGGCCTTATTGCTAAGGTAGTAATTCCTTCCAGGCAACCTTTGGGTGAAAGAAAAATACTTATAAGTATGCGGGCTAGCTTATAAAAGGAAGCCTTTATATTCCATCAACACAGCCCTGCACCTATTACCCCAGACGACAGATGTTAGGTCTCTTATACCCGGTGATCACAGAAGTGCATAGCACTCCTATTTGACTCCTATCTGGCACTGCGGTGTTACCTACCTAGATGATGCAGTATCGAGTCTACCACCCAGGGGCTGGGTGGGAACCTCATCGTCATTATTGTTATCACAGCCTAATTTTCCATTACTTACCGAAGCTCCCCAATATTCTCTTTCACGCAATCACAAGCATCGACATCTATCGCTACCTTAACCAGGTCTTCATTAGTATTCTTCACGGATTCCTTGTAGAGCTATAGGCGTGCGCAGGTTTCCACACGATGTTTTCCTTCACCGTAAGAGCGTCGAAAATAAATGCCTTGTAGATATATTTCGAAAAAATTAGTAGGGGCAGGATTTGAACCTGCACCCTCCACATCGGAAGGCTACATTCCACACCAATGAGCCACCGACGCTCGAATCTAATATCAATCATAATACATATACCTAACGTCTGATTGTCTCTGGCGACAGGCGCAGTGCGGCATTGACAGATAATCTTCTTCTGCTTCTTCTATTATTCAGCTATCGCAGTCCACTGCTGGACATAGGCCTCCCCATTTTGCGCCAGATATCCCGGTCTCCGCTTTTCTCATCCAGCCTCCACAGCGACCTTTCGCATCGTCGGTCTATCGGGCCGGAGGGCGTCTACGCTACGCTTGCGAGACGCGGTCTCCACTCCAGAACTCGTCTGCTCCAACGGGTTCTGCGATATACGTGACAGCCACTGCATTCACTTCTGATCCGGCGGCTTCTATTTCTTATCGAGTCGATATGGATTCTAGTTAAATATGGTAACGCGACCATATTGGGCTACTTTAATCGCTTTCATTTGGCCCGGAAGCCAACGAAGAGGACAGTTCGGCAAGACAGTAGGTATTAAGCACCTCGATAAAGAGATCTGAATCTAGATTGAGTTATAACGCCTGTCCCCTCTGTACTAAGATATTCACACAAGTGCAAAGGGAAACGACAATTTATCACTAAAACTAAAATAGTTGAGCCATGTTTGCGGGAGCGCTCGCGCGAAAAAGACACACAAAATTTATTTTATAATTTCCAGATGTAATTGTTAACAGCTGTCTTTAAACGGTGTTTTATGGTGAAGGATGTCAGCCATGCTGGGGGAGGTGGTGGCTGGTTTATTAAGATTTAGAACCAAATCATATGGGAAACACTGCATTGTATGAATACTGGCTAAAAAGGAGGCTACTAATTATCTAAATAGTTTTTTTTGTTGAAATTTAGTATAAAGTGTAAGTTCGTATAATTTAATATACAGAATGATCTATAGACTTTTCCAGTCATTTAATTATTTATAAGTTCGTATATACTGGTGAAAATTCAATTAATAAGAAGAATATAACAATATACTCGTAGATGAGCTATTTAGCCATAATTTGTGCAAAGAGCTTGAACTTTTTGAACGAGACATTTTTATATACTACTGACAATCTTTCAATATTTATTGTATTAGTTAGGCTGATACTAATCTTCATAACTTATGATCCTATGCTTAAATTAAGCACATCGAAGTTAATACCAATTTATTTTCTGGGCAAATATTATTGTCTCACGAATCTAGAGCGTATTTGAGTACTTTCTTTAGTTAATCGGTAGAAGTGATATAATTGAATTCGATACTCATTAGATTACTGGGTATAAGAGACCCAGCATCTGTCGTCTCCGGCTAATAAAAGTCTGTCGCAGTTATTGTTTTCCTTCAACACTATATGTCGTGAAGGTGCAGTGCACATTTTAAATATCATCATCAGCTCATTAAACGTCCCCACCGAGGGCACGAGCCTACCGTATAAGGTGATTAGCTTAGTCGTCCACGCGGCCCAGTGCGGATTGGACGACTTCACACACTTCGAATTCTTCGCAGGCGTGTATGAAGGTTTCCTCACGATGTTTCCTTCACCGTAAGAGCGTCGGATAACGTACATATATTTATCGAAAATTTGAAGATACATTGGTACGTGTCGGATTTGAACCTCAGCCCTTCCGGTAGGAAGGGGACAGTCCACACCACTGAGCACCGACGCTCTATATAACTAGTTAGCTAATATATAGATAAATAGCCAATACATTCATAAAAAATCATTTAATTAGAGTTCTGTGATCAAATATTTTAGACAAAAGAAACGTATTTTTATTTTACTTATATAGTAAATAAGTAATGTTATATTTTTCAGATACGATTGAACAAGATATGTTAACATTGTCCTGTTTTAACCTTTACTTATATTACTAAATATCTTCATACAAAACTTATCAAACCTCATTCGCCTTCGGCAAAACAAAGCAAGAGCAAGTAAGAAAAAATGGCGTTGTAAATGCTTATGTTATTAAACTCTAATTAACGAACTGTCGCTCAGGCGGGTGACAGGTGAACGACTGGTGACAGTGACGGGCGGCGTGACGTGACGCGACGTGACGTGACGGCCGTCGTAATGAAATTGTGACATCGAGAGGTGACGTAGGTGACGAGCGGCAGCGGGCGCCGAGTTCTTAAGTATTTTGTGTTGGCAAGGATAGAACCCTCTGCATCTGATGACTTATAAGGGAAGGATGGTAATTGTAATGTATTTAGAATAGGATTTAGGCTCCACAATTGCGAAATCGTAAATGATTTCTATGGTGTTTTTTAGGTGACCACAAAAAACAAACGTAACTTGCTAGATATAATTTTGGCATCACAAGATTACTGAGGCCCTTTTAGCCACCTACCTCCGCGTGAGGTGGGCTTTGTGAGTTACGACCCATCTCCCCATAGCTATAAAATGCAGGAAGGCCTGTGCCCTGCAGTGTGCCGTTATAGGCTGATCATTATGATGATGAGAAGGTCACATCCACTGAAGCGTATGCCACCTGAAAGCAGATAGAATTTGAGAGTGATGTAAGTTTAAAAGTTGTTTGTTTTCTTTAAATTGTTACGATTCCAAATTCCTTGCATTTTAATGCAAAAGTATAAAACTATCTATAATATAAATTATCGTTACTTTTTAAACAAATTCAATGTTTGATCATTGAAGAAAATTTACATACATACGTTCCAATATTATGTACATAGACATAAATTATAACATTAGATTCAAATATGCCGATAACTGTTAATCCTTATCGTCAGGGACGCCTTAAAGGATCACAAACAAAAGCCTTTCCATTGTATCTGGAATCTTCGCGGTAAAAAAAAATAAACCAAAATATTATTTTTCTACAAACCACGTCAAATTTAAAACCACCTAAAGAAAATACCACTCAATTTTCATGACACGTGATTTCATGAAGAAATCATTACTTTGAACACGCTGTAAGTTAACATTTAGACCACTTATAAATGGATCAACCCCATCTGGAAATCGATATCAATTATTTATAATACGTATTGTGTAGTTCTTTACTCAAATGCTCGTGGAATTATCACGGTTAGGTAAAATGTGTGTATTGACATACGAAGTTACTGAATAAAAATACTTATCATGTTTACCTTTTAGTGCCTTCTCTGGCATAAACTCGCGGCAGAAAATAAGATAAAAACTTGCCACAGGTCTAGGGTTTTAGAGTAATGATACAAGAGCTCTTAATCGCCCTTGACCTTAGGAATAATTAGGCCACTGCATACTTAGTGAGAGTGTCGGTGGCTCAATGGTGTTTGAGACATTGCTGTCGCACTTCTACCGGGAGGGCTGAGGTTCAAATCCCGCCACATACCAATGTGTTTTCAATTTTGAAAAATATATGTTCGTTATCACGCTCTTACGATAAAGGAAATATCGTGAGGAAACCTGCGCATGCCTACAAAGAAATTCAAAGTTGTGCGTGAAGTCGTCCAACCAGCACTGGGTCCGCGTGGACGCCTAAGGCCTATACATCCGCGTACGGGTAGGCTCGTGCCCCTCGTTGGGGACGTTTAATGAGCTGATGATGATGATACTCAGTTTTTTTAGGTCGTTCGTTTGTTGAAACTTCGCTTTCGTTGACGTGACAAGTTACTATCGCGAAGATGGGGTGGTTGACAATTAAATATTATTCAGAGTTATTCTGTGCATTGAAAGGCATGTGAAGCCGTTAGTCCTTGTTACTTTTGTAGAGGGCGTCAAGTCAAGAAATCAAATCTTCAGTTGATATACTTTGATTAATTTCACACTTTCATTCAAATTATTGAGGTACTATCTTACTTTTTAAAATAAGGGTAAGTTAATTAAAGCGATACTAAAGTTTGTTATCTGAGACTAGTAGGACTGGCAAGCAAAAATTGCAAAAAATATCCAATGCCTAATGATCTACGAGCAGTAAGGATAGGTGATATGTAAAAGGAGACTATTTTAGGATTGATAACGAAATTTTAATACGAAAATATCTGGCGCAGAATAAGGAAAACCCAAACCAGCAAATTAATTAATGAAAACTTAAATGCAGCAATAAAGTAATGAAAATAACTTTTATTACTTCTCTAGTTAACACATTTGTCGTCAAACTTATACGGTACATACAGTACGTAGCTTAATTTATCTTACCTATAAATCCGAACAAATGGTGAATACCATTTTTGGATTGCCCTATTCAAAAATAGAACATTAACTTCTGCATGGCCGGGGCAGTTTTGGATTTCGACCATTCTTCCGATCGATGACAAATCGTCCAGCAAATTCGTACAAAAAATGCCCCATTCCATAATTTCGCGTCGCCGCCCACGGTTGTCTCGCAAAAGAACGTAAATGCACCCGCCGCGTTGTCAATAAATCAATTCAGTGAAAACTAGGAACACTGACTCAGTCCGTGCCTCGCCGTTCGGATTTGCATTAGTGATTGCATTAATCATTTCCTCATACAACGCGGTAATAAAACCATAAAACTTTGAATGGGCGCCATTAATTGTCATTG
>PQWD01010333.1:0-20833 GCA_019425675.1 Leucinodes orbonalis
AAAATTACTACCGTATTTCTTTAAAATATGACTTCGAGTGTAGGTTCACAGAATACTTTTTTACCTACTTTACTACTTAGACGACTCGATACTGAGTCGTCTAGGTTAGGTACCACCGCAGTACCAGATATCGTCCCGTGACACAGGAGTGTTTTGCACTTTTTGTTTTGATGAGGCACTGTAGCTAGTAAATTACCGGTATAAGAGACCTAACATCTGTTGCCTGGGTGACGGGCGCTGTGCGGCGTTGAGGAGATAAACTGTCTATCAGTTGTTGCTCTCTTCAATGCCGCTCTGTCATGGTTAGGCGTGTCACCGACCATCAGGTGAGTGCCCTGATATATACCTATAAACATAAAAATGTGATTTTTTTACTAGGTAAAGGTATTATAAGTTCAATACTCAACCAAGATTACATAGTAAAAGTAACACAAATCAAATACTGAAAATGTGATACGTAACTGCCAATGTGCGTGAAAAACGATAAACCTAAAGCAATACACAGGCCCTCAAACACTTACAAAGTGCGAACCTCCACGGACCGATAACGCTCTATTGACTTGGACACTTAAATATTATATTGGCTAGTAAAAATGATGTCACTTTTACGAATAATCCTATATATATATAAGTGGACCTTTAATGTATATCCAATGCTGTCAAATATATATTGGGCAGCCATTAGGATAATATTGGGATTATGATTCGTAAAATCTTGTGTAATCTGAGCTGATTCAATATTTGTTATAAGAATGACAGATTAGTTGTTCTATGTTTTTTTTCAATTATGGGTTAGAAAAAGGAGGCCCAGAAGGGGGATACCTTTGTCTAGCAGTGGACGTAGTAGGTAGAAGTAGTCAACTCATAATAATGTTTCTAATCTTTGATGTACGACGATTGACAAGATAATATCAACGAAAATTATCCCATATTATAAAGAACAATCAAGACTCATAAAAAATTGTGTGTCTAAATAAGTAAGTCTAAGTTAAGTAAGTAAAATTAGTTACAGCGTACATTATACTCGCACTTCGGTAAATCTATAATTTTTCTTCCTGTAGGGGAGAATAATATGATGATTCATTATTTGCATTAAAATATTATATATCGATATTTATTTCGGACTACTTTCAAAATTTTAATTACTCATATTTCTTAGTGTGCGGGATGTGATGGTATTATATCCTGCACGGCACCCGCCGCCAAGACTATGACTTAATTCGCTTAAGAGTGGACTGTAATGACTCTTATTCTGTCGATCGAAACAATTGACGGGCGAGTGCTTGCCGGTTGTGGTCCAACGGTAGGATGCGGTGGTAGTACTGGTGGCGTCGCAAGCCACGTGCAGTAACGCTGGTCGGGTCGAGGGTCGTTGGTAAGGAACAGCAATTTATTCTTCATATAAACTTGCAGGGGGCTTGGTTCGCAGTTGGCTCTTGTTTTCCGTAATCGCGTAGTTCTCTTCGCGAATGCATGATTTTCCAGAAATGTGCCCGTTTTTATACTTTTTGCGAGCCCGCGTCTCCCGCGTCCCGCGCATTCCCTTCATTTTATTGCAAATATTTTCATTTTCCACTGTGATACAAGTTATATCTAACTATAAACTGTTTACATTAACAATATTTAGTACTTAATCTATACGTATTTATAATTACAATTCCAATTAGTGTATTAATCTACTTAAATTCTAATTAGAAAATATGTTTGAGAGAGATAGCAACGTGGCGTCACTCCCCGTCCCTCTCACACAGTTAGAGGGAGGCGCACGCTGCGTCCTTCTCCGTCCCTCTGCACACTATAAATATAGCGGGACTTCCAGCTTGTCCTCTTAGTTCACTATGCGCTAATTGCGCGGCAACTCCTGATGTACACCTATTTCCTAAGAATTATTATTTTGTACTTCTATTTGCTATGTTAGGTGTAATAGGGTAAATGAAAGACGTTACAAGATGATTATTTATTAACTAAACTGTTTCTACCTATCTATTTGCGTAATAACTATCTATTTACCTATCTTATAAATCTTAAGTATTTACTTTCTATTTGCTATTTAGCACAACTATAACTATAATATTTTCTGTAAACTATTCTAAACATCTGTTATACATAAAATTTTAACTTTCTTACTATCATTAATCGTCTATACAAACTATATCTTAACTATTATTAATAATTGCTATTCTATCTATTTATGTATTCACATATCTATGTATCTATATTTTGTGACGGTCGTCCCGAACATTCTCCCGCCGTGCGTCGACCGCCGCTCGACGCATAAACCGTAGCTGGAGGACGTCCGGCGCCGTAGCAGCACGACGAGCTTCTTCACCGGTCGCCGCAGCACTCCCCCTTTGGTGCGACGTCTGCTGTTCTCACCACGCCGTCTGGTCCCGGGAACACTGCCGTATGACCCGCGAGGCCAGGTGTTGCGTGGTAGAGTGTTGTCCACGATGAGGACGACGTCGCCGATGGAGAGTGGGCACCTTTGCCTCCGGTGCTCGACGGTGCTGTAGGATGGGTAGTACTCCTGCACCCATCGTGCCAGAAGATGTCTGCCAGCCGCTGTGATGCCCGCCAGTGAGTGCGGCCGATGAGGTCTTGGTCTTCGAATCTTCCACCCGGTGGCTCGATGGCTGGCCCGTGGAGAAGAAAGTGGTTCGGTGTGAGGGCTTCTGGATCAGCTGGGTCAGCCGATACGTGGGTGAGAGGTCGTTGTTGACTGTAAACTCCACCTCGGCGAGCAAGGTGGTGAGGAACCTCTTCACTGGGACTTCGCTCTTGCAGTACTGCCCTCAACGCCGTCTTCACGCTGCGCACGAGCCGCTCCCATGCGCCCCCATGAATGGAGCGCCGGTGGGATGAAGCGCCAATTGATCTTCCTCTTCGCTGCCTCTTCTTGTGTCGCCTGGTACGCGGCGATGCGGACCTCCCGCTCCGCGCCGTGGAGATTGGTCCCATTGTCGGACCACAGCTCTGCAGGGCACCCTCGGCGCGCTATCATCGCCTGAGGGCCATGACGCGGAGTCGGTTGTCAGGAGGCGGCCACCTCCAGGTGTTACCGCGTGTCGTCAGACATGTGAACAGCAACACATATCGTTTCTGCTGTGTTCGCCCACGGTGATGTTGAGTGGCCCGAAGTAGTCCAGGCCCGTGAAGGTGAAGGGGCGCTGATGATGCGCCAGTCGACACGCGGTAGGTCGCCGTTGGTGGTTCAGGCGGCACATTCTCCTTATTCTGCACGGCAAAAAATCAAAAAATCAAAATCAAAATTCTTTATTCAAATTAGGCTTACAAAAAGCACTTATGAACGTCAAAAAATATACAAAAATATAATAAAAAACAATTAAAACTAACTAAAATATGAATTTTGATGCTTTGAAAAAAAGCGCTTCAGTGGATTGGCCTGTTGAGAAAGAAGCACCAAGAAAACTCAACAGTGTAGCCTTTTTTAAAAACAATTACTTAATGTAACAATATATCATAAACACTGAAATAGCTGAGCAATTTAAGACCAAGGATTTTTATCACATAAATATTCGTCAATAGTGTAGTACCCTTTTTTAGAAAGGTGGTTTTTTATTCTAGCTTTAAACATGTGTAAAGGTAACTCGACAATATTTTGCGGTACCTTATTGAAAAACTTTATACATCTTCCTATAAAAGATTTACCTACTTTATGTAGTCTCAAGTCCGGAACAGCAAGTTTGTTTCTATTCCTAGTATTAAAATTGTGTGAGTCACAATTTTTTTTAAAGGTATGATAGTATTTACGGACGTAAATTAAATTTTCATAAATATATTGTGATGCTACAGTCATTATATTTTTTCTTTAAAAAGTTCCTTAAGAGAGTCACGGGGTCTAAGGTTGTAGATAAAACGAATAGCTCTTTTTTGTAGTACAAATATTGTATTAATGTCGGCAGCTGAGACCCACAACAGTAGACCATATGACATGACACTATGAAAATAACTGAAATAAACCAATCTTGCTGTTTCTACATCTGTCAAAAGCCTTATCTTCCTAACAGCATAAGCTGCCGAGCTAAGTCTACCAGCCAGTGATTCAATGTGAGGCCCCCATTGTAACTTTGAATCTAAAGTTATACCAAGAAATGCAGTGGAGTTTACAAGTTCCACTTGATCATTATTCAGAGTTATGTTGGTCTCGACCTGCCTTACATTGGGCATAGTGAATTTTATACATTTAGTTTTTTTTGCATTAAGTAAAAGATTATTAGCAGTAAACCAATGCATTACTTGAGACAGAGCTCTATTTACATCGTCAAAAGTCTCCTTACGTCTGTTAACATTAAAAATCAATGACGTATCATCAGCAAATAGAACTATATCCGAAAGACTTTTACAATAGTAAGGGAGGTCATTTATATATATTAGAAATAATAGAGGGCCTAAAATTGAACCCTGGGGTACTCCCATGCGCAAAAGGGCACCATGCGACTTTGTGCCATTAATACAGACTTTTTGAACTCTTTCAGAGAGGTAAGATTCTACAAGACTCAATGAGCATTCTGATACACCGTAATGTCTCAACTTTAATAAAAGTGTTTTATGGTCGACGCAGTCAAAAGCTTTAGACAAATCGCAAAAAACTCCTATTGCATCATGTTTGTCCTCCCAGGCATCAAAAATATGCTTAATAAGTGCAATCCCAGCATCAGTAGTATTTTTATTTTTTGTGAAGCCAAACTGTTTCTCATGTAATAATTTGTTAACGTTAAAATGTGAAAGCAACTGATTGAATATAATTTTCTCAAATATTTTACTTAATGCAGGTAAAATAGATATGGGCCTAAAGTTAGATGGATCACTTTTATCACCGGATTTAAATAATGGTATTAATTTACTGTATTTCATTAAATTTGGAAAGAGACCTTTATCTACACAAGTATTAAATATCAATGCTAGATGGGGTGCAATACTATCAATAATTACTTTTATGATATGAGTAGAAATACCCCATAGATCTTCTGTTTTTTAATATTTAATTCCTTGAAAGTTTTGGTTATTGTGTCTGGAGTTATGTGCTTAAAGCTAAAATTTTTTTGCATTCAGAAACACTAGATGTCAAAAGAGAGCCAGCAATGGAAGAGCTTGAATTTAAAGTGCTGGTTGTTTCAATTGGAATATTGGTAAAATAATTTTCAAATACACTAGCTACTTCGAGATCCGCGCTAACAATATTATCGTTAATTTTAATGGAGAATTATTATCGCGACTCTTATTCTTACATGTTTCTTTGTTAATAATATTCCAAGTGGCTTTAATTTTATTACCAGAACCTATTATTTTGTTACGCAAATAGATCGACTTGGCTGTGTGACAAACTTTTTTAAAAATTTTTGAATAATTTCTAACAAAGGCAATAAATATTGGATCCGAAGATGTAGCTTTCAAGTTATATAAATTAAAAAGTATATTTCTACTTTTATATATGCCTGGTGTCGCCCAATCACAGAATTTGGATTTGAAATTATTTACTTTAATTGATTTTGTTAAGAATATACAATCATAGGTACTTTTGATAACATTAAACAAGTTTTCATATAAACTGTCTATATTTGATACATTATAATGCAATTGAGAAATTTTTTGGTCAACAAGAGCCTTGTATCTATTAATTCGGTTCTTATTTACTGGCCTATAAACAATATCTATATTTTTAGAGACATGACAGTGCTCAAATTGTGCCCACTGTCCACTATGGTCTGATTGTAAGCAATTAATTATTGCTTTTTGAAGTATAATATTTTCACAAAAAATGTTATCTAAGCAGGTAGCTGTAGTAGGAGTAGCTCTTGTAGGCTCAGCGAATTGATAGGTTAAATTAAAAGACTTAAACAAATTAATAAACTGGACAGAGTTATGCGACGATTCTAAAATATTTATGTTGAAATCTCCACATACAATTACCTTCTTGGTTGATTTACAAACCTTTTTTAGAACTTCCTCCATAGTGGTCTCAAATAAGTTATAATCAGAAGATGGAGGTCTATATACACAAACTATAATAAACTGCTCAAGCTCTATACAGGAAAGTTCAATAGTTCGCTCAATAGAGTGTTCAACAATATCTTTGCGTTCTTTAAATTTTAAATTATCTTGTAATAGTATAAGTGATCCACCTCTAATAGCAGACACTCTCATAAACAAACTACCAACTTTATAATTATCTATATTAATATAACAATTATGTTGCCTTATCCAGTGTTCAGTAAGACATAATACATGTACATTTTTATGTTCTAAGAATAACCCTACTTCTAGGTCTTTGCCAGAGAATCCTTGTATGTTCTGATGAACTACATTTAAATAATTGCTAATTGGCTTCTCTGTTGTCAAATGCATAGTCTTAGATATGCAAGAGTTTGCCTCTATTGTCTTATTATCTAATTTAAATGATTTGGAACAAATTCCAAAGTCCTTAAAGTATTTTTATTCTGCTCAAAAAAGCAGGCTGTATAGCCATATTATTGGCTAAATATTTAAAATAATAAGATAGCGAGTTTGCTATTTGTCCCTTAAAAAATTAGAAAGATAATAATTATCTTTTGTCACTAAACAATTAAAATTTAACAATTTATTAATGTCAATCAATTTATTAATGGCAGACATCTGTAAACTAATTTTCTGGTAATAGTACGCAATCTTATTACCCAGTACCTCGACCTACACTCGTTGATGGTCGCCTCGACGCCCGCGTGATGCAACTTCCGGTGCACGTAGTCTATGTATAATTGCCCGATGCGATGATCGCCATCCAATATGGCAGGGCTCTTTGTATGTGCTGCTATGTCGCGGGCGGCATCTATTCTTGTCTTCACACGGAGGACGCCATCTTCTATTTGTACTGCTATGGAGCGTAGGCGAGTATTTTTCCCTAACGGCGCGCCCTTTTTCACTATTTGCATTTCTTCACTGAACGCGTCCGTTTGACATCTTTTGACGACTAACTCTTCCGCCTTTACTATATAGTCAGCCGTCAACACTATGTATTTTATTTTCCACACTCTTCTTTGTTGGAGGACGTCCCACACCTTTCTTTTTCTTCTGCACGCGTGTCCATTCTGGATCACTGCACTTATTCTTTTGTGCGCATACTGCACCGTTGCACGTCGCTTTCTGCACAAATCTATAAACTGTAACACTCGGGCTGTTGCGCGTACTAAAATTTCCCATTTCGATACCCTTTCTGGGTCAGGCACTACACTGTTTGTCTCACTGTTTTTCATTGTCACTGTATGCACGCGTTCTTCACCAGTAGACGTCTCACAGGTCACTATGTCACTACTGGGTCCTCCAGTTCGCGATCCAACTTCTTTTCTATATGTACAGCCTCTTCACTGTATTGCTGTAATTATTCGGCATCTGGGTATTGGCATCCTTCCATAATAAGGGCGCTACGTACCTGCCCTCTTCATTAACTGTAACTTTCTCTTCTAGTAGTTTCAACGCACGGCTATCTGGATCGCTGGCGGGCTGCTTGGCGTGATGACGAGAGACTCCAATGCGAAGTATTGCTTCAACTGCTCGTCCATGCTGCTATCTTCCTGCTGCGTCAGGAAATTTACTCGTTGCTTCCGTCCCAGCGAACGAGTATGAGCGCCGTGCAGTACCCATCCGAGCGGAGTGCGAGATGCGATGGGCTGGTCTGGTCTTCCACGTCGTACGGCTGACACCAGGAGCAAATGCCAATTGTCTTGGCCTATCAACACTTGCGGCTTTACCTTATTGTACTTCAATTTGTCCTGTATGTCCCGTAGATGACGACAACCCCGTATATCGCGTTCGGAGACGGCTTGTGGTGACAGTTTCATGTCTTCTATGGTGCGCGCGATGACCTGGTGATCCTTTCCCCCGCCTTGGAGTGTGAGCGACACCCGCTGGGACCGCCTAGACTTCACCTGGTGGTCGCCAATCGCCTCGATGTGAGCGGTTCGTTCGGCCCGGTAACGCCAATCTTCTTCGTAACAGCTGCGTCTATGAGCGTTACCGTCGAACCGTCGTCCAGCAGTGCGTAGGTGTCGACCCCTCCCGCCGGTCCAGAAATGTAAACCGGCACCATCTTCAAGAAAGATTGTACGCCGCGCGATGTCCACGTCGACGCAACCGTCTCGCTCTTGCACATATCGCCTGTCTCGTTCTTGCTTCGTTCATTCACTTTTGCGTAATTATTACGCCGTTCACTGTTGCTATTATTGTTGAAACTCTTACTTGTATGTAGTAGCTGATGATGCCAATACTGACAGCCGTTGATATCACATCTCCTCCTCTTGCAGAAATGTGTTCTATTCCTATAGCGCAAACACCCATAACATAGCCTCTTCTGTTTGGCTATGTCCCATCGCTCGTTCTCGGTGGCGCTTCTAAACTGTTTGCAATGTACCACGGCGTGCCCCTCTTGATCGCAACACACACATCTATTTCTATTTTCACTATCACTATTTCTATTGTTGTCCACTGTTACGAAAGCCTTCTGCCTTTTCGTACTTACTTGTGTGTGGTGTTCGTATGTAGGCACTATCTCCGGCTGGGCGTATGGACCGCATCGCTCCGCTTCCCGGTCGAGGTATCTTGCGAGCTTGACGAGATCCGGTACATCTTCTTTCTCCATCTCCGCCACGTAGTCGTACCATCTGTACCGCAACGTGGGAGTCAGCTTCTCGATCGTCGTCTTCGTTACCTCCGGGTTGTACAGGTAGTGGGTGCGCCCGAGTGCCCGTAGAGTCGCCACCGAGTTGGCCACCCGGCTGGCGAACACGCATATGTCCTTGGGACTATCTGTGACCTTGGGCAGGGCACGTAGGCGTTCTATCTCGGTGAGCGCTATGCTGTCTGGCCTCCCGAACCGTGACTCCAAACACTTGAATATGTCGTTGGTACTTGCACTGTATATAAGCAGGTTCTCAACTGCTTCCTTTGCGCGTCCCCGCAGCGCGCGCCGTAATCTTGCTATGTTTCCTGTTCGCTGAAGTGCGGAGACGCCTCACTGTAGGCCGCTTTGAATGCCAGCCATTCATGATGTGAACCCCCGAACACTGGTAATTCGGTGGTGTACCTCTGAGTTGCAGACGACGATCTCGCCGCCATTGCGATTGCGGACGCCAACTCAGATAAATCTATACTATTACGTACCGCAACCGCTCCGTCATCCCGACGGACCTCCTGTGGTTGAGTCGCCGCGTTGTCAGCACTCCATCGTGGTGCATCATCCTCCATTCGTCGCGACGGCTCCTGTGGTGGCGCGCAATTGCGCCCTATGGCCGTTGTAGGCGGTTCGTACAGCGCTGCCGGTGGTTCTTCTATGGCACGACACTCTTCAATGGAGGGTGCGTGCGGACGATCCGATATCGCCAAATATGTGGCTGCGTCTCATTCAGCCACGTTCCCACTCGTTGCGCTGTCTCCTGGGCAGACACCTGCGTGTCCACCTCACTGTGGTCGGTGTCCGACTCGGCTTCCAGGACGGCGATCTTGGCTGCGGCGTGCTCCACCTGCAGTCGCAGCAACTCCTCCCGAGCGCGGGCCAAACGTGCCACGCGCTCCGATCGCCTCGTCCGTGTCGACCGTGCTCTTGATGCATTCTGAGAACGTACCTTATTATCACCACACACGGCCCGTTCCGTGGTGGCGGCCCTTTGCTTCTGTTCAGTAGTGGTGCTCGCAGCAGCACCCGTCGCGGCGCCGGTCGCCGTCGTACCCGTCGCTGTAGTACCCGTTGTGTCGGTACCCGTTGTGGTGGTACCCGTTGTCTCGGTACCCGTCGTGGTGGTACCCGTCGTACCGTCTTCGTCCGTTCGGACTCTTCGTCGGAGCTCCGCTTCGCTCCCGCCGGTAGACGACCGCTCGTCGACCGCGTTACTGGCATCTCGCTGGTGGTGAGCTACCGTTGGCCACGAGAATCCGACGCTGAAGGACCACAAATGTGCGGGATGTGTGGTTTATCCCTGCACGGCACCCGCCCGCCAAGACTATGACTTAATTCGCTGTAAGAGTGGACTGTAATGACTCTTATTCTGTCGTATCGAAACAATTGACGGGCGAGTGCTTGCCGGTGTGGTCCAACGGTAGGATGCGGTGGTAGTACTGGTGGCGTCGCAACGCCACGTGCAGTAACGCTGGTCGGGTCGAGGGGTCGTTGGTAAGGAAACAGCAATTTTCTTCATAAACTTGCAGGGGCTTGGTTCGCAGTTGGGCTCTTCTATTCTTCCGTAATCGCGTAGTTCTCTTCGCCGAATGCATGATTTTTCCAGAAATGTGCCCGTTTTTATACTTTTTCCGCGAGCCCGCGTGCTCCCCGCGTCCCGCGCATTCCCCTTCATTTTATTGACAAATATTTCCATTTTCCACTGTGATACAAGTTATATCTAACTATAAACTGTTTACATTAACAATATTTAGTACTTAATCTATACGTATTTATAATTACAATTCCAATTAGTGTTGATTAATCTACTTAAATTCTAATTAGAAAATATGTTTGGAGAGAGATAGCAACGTGGCGTCACTCCCCGTCCCTCTCACACAGGTTAGAGGGAGGCGGCACGCTGCGTCTCTCTCCGTCCCTCTCGCACACTATAAATAGCGGGACTTCCAGCTTGTCCTCTTAGTTCATATGCGCTAATTGCGCGGCAATCCTGATGTACACCTATTTCCTAAGAATTAATTACTTATGTACTTCTATTTGCTATGTTAGGTGTACATAGGTAAATGAAAGACGTTACAAGATGATTATTTATTAACTAAACTGTTTCCTACCTATCTATTTGCGTAATAACTATCTATTTACCTATCTTATAAATCTTAAGTATTTACTTTCTATTTGCTATTTAGCACAACTATAACTATAATATTATTCTGTAAACTATTCTAAACATCTGTTATACATAAATATTTAACTTTCTTACTATCATTAATCGTCTATACAAACTATATTCTTAACTATTAATTATATTGCTATTCTATCTATTTATGTATTTCACATATCTATGTATCTATATTTCTGTGACGGTCGTCCCGAACACTTAGTAAGTAGCCAATCGTGACAGAAGAATAAGCGGAAATCAAAACAAAATACCAATTTTTTGCAATGAAATCTATGGTGCCTCATTCATAATGCGCACCGCAAAAGAATGGAACTCTTTGCTTCCTTATGTGTTCCCCGATCATTACAACCTGGCCGTCTTCAAGGCAAGAGTGAATAGGGTATTTCTAGGCAGGCATGATCCATCCTCGCCGCATCATCACTTACCAACTTACCATCAGGGAGATGGCGATCAAATGGCTGCTATAAATAAATAAAAAATAAACGTTTTCTTTATACATTACTGTTTTCACCTACTACGAACCCTCAAAGGTAAGACAATTTATATATATAAAACAAAGTCGGGTTTGTTACAACACTTATACCTCGAGATCGGCCTGACCAATTTTCATGGCTTTTGGTTCGTTGAATTTGTCCCCGCCCCGAATAGCAGAATACATCTTAAAGTAATGAAAATTTGACGAAAACATAATTATAAAAGATTAATAATTTTTCTAAATGTTATCTTTGTTTCGTACCTGTCAAACATTTATTGTCCATCCTGTCAAATATATCAAATATAATATGTCAACATTATGTCAAATATAATATGTCAACTATTACTTATAGAAGTAATAGTTGACATTCGTTCAAAAATAATGACAAATGATTAACGTTTACGCGTGCGTTCATAAATTTTAAAAATTAGTTCAGTTACTTTTAGTAACACGATATTAATTGACTGTTAGGCGGTACGACGTCGCCGAGTCAGCTAGTATTAATATAAAATAGTGAGTTCATTACAGAAATCTGTGTCATAAATAAAATAACACGCCTTCGTCGATTTCGTGACAATTTATTCCGCCGTCTCCGTATAATCGAGCCGCGAGGTGATTTTCTATCGAATGTTGACAAACACTTACGACATCCCCGTGTAAACACAATTTGCATTCTCGCCACTTTCCAGAAATTTACTCAATATTTAACTTTTTACGTAGCCATGGTGCTCGCAAATATTTTATTAGTAAATAAAAATCCAGTTATAAACGAAAAAATGCAATTATTTTTGTTTAGATTTCATAAATCCCGGAGCGGCTGGAAGCGGAATTCCTTTCTCGTTTGATGTAAAAATACTGAGGGAAACATTTCGTTTGTAAGAGTATCTTGTGTTACAGACAGTTATCATATGGTTGTGATTGTTACTAAGGTTTGTACCAGACAGAACTTAGATATTTAGGCTACGTATTACTTATTGTAAAAAATAACCTGGGGGGGTTACCCCGATCTCTAAAAATAGTGTTACAATAATATTACGCGCTTTGCTGCAATATGCTGACATATCATTATATACAATACTGTTTTAGAGATTGCGGTAACCCCCCTGTAGACAATAAACATGTAATGTTAAATAATGTGTAATTATTATAAAGAAGTAAAATTTGTTAATGCAATCTGAAATTATGAATTAATGGACAATTGCATAATTCACATCATACGTTCATTCCACTAGATAAAGTAAGGATAGTGTGATTTGGATAAGATCATATTTGCCATACTTGTCGGTAGGTAATTAGTCTCAACGTTGATCATAAAATGCCACAGTACTGAAGTTGGGAACGGTCCATTTAGACGATGTAAGAAGTCCTTTTATACTTTCAGTAAATATTGTTTCACTGTAGCAATGATATTTTGTATATATAAAGGAGATACGCCATCCGTGCCTCAAAAACGAACGCGAAGAGAGTACAGTTGTACTCTTGTATAGGTAAATGTGGTCGAAATTCGATAAAGTGTATGTGTCTGCTGCTGACACTTGCATTCGGAACACTTTTTTCGATTGTTTTGTGAGCATATCACGAATCCACATATTTTTACATCATTGATTTTATGTCACAAATTCATCATTTCCTTCAAAGCTTGATTTCATCCATTAACTTACAGTATAAGTATTTGCATACAGATATATGTTTAAAAGCAAATAATCTCACACAATCAGTATTTGTCTTGATAACAACTGTCACAAATTACAATAAAAAGTTGAGATTTGCAGCATATGTGATGGCCTGTTTCACCGAAGCCCGTCATGCCTCGAATAGAAAACAGGAGATTTTCGCGTTCAAAATGCTTCCCGGGCTTATCGTCTAAGATCACGTTGTGTTCAATACTTCGACGATTTGATGAAACAGTAATCATGGAAGATCTAGAATGGATCCTTGATTATATAAAGGCTTTGACATTTTTTATCGCAATAGGTTTTGTTATAACAAAGTCAAAGCCTTTATTTACGATTTTTATGAAGACTTATATTTAGTTTTGGCCAGTTTGGCAAATTGTAAAGAAATTGATACTTTGATTGAATTAGAATTAAAAAAAATAATTAAAATCTAAAGTGATTCCTAAATTAAAAATAGGGTCTTGATATTGCCTACCAGTGTTGTTTGAATAAGGAAATTAGGAATTTGTGAAGAGTTTTATAATAAGGTTTTTTAATCAAAAGTTATTTTATGAAATCAAACTGGCAACGAGCACAGTATTTTTTAGATTTACAATAAAGTTTTGATACTAGACCTGTTTTCAAACTTTAGGAACAGTTAAAAGAACCTGTTATTTCAGGTGTCTGGCAGAGTATGAAAGCAAAAATCCTTTTGCAAATAATATTTGGTTTTACTCGTAAGCTAACAAAATGATTAGAATATTATGCAATAAAAGTATATACCGGATATCTTCCGCAAAATGGGAGAAATTGTCTTGCAGAGGAACGAAAACGAGAGAGATAGGTTTAGGAAGTGTAGGTATATTATCCACTGCCACGAGGCCAAGACCAAGGTTTCCGTGCTGTTTCATTAACATGACTTATGTATTAAATAATGTTGATGGTCATCCATCAGCTCATTAAACGTCCCACCGAGGGGCACGAGCCTACCCGTATAGGGTGTTAGGCCTTAGTCGTCCACGAGGGCCAGTGCGGGTGGGACGACTTCACACACAAACTTCGAATCTCTTCGCAGGCGTGCATGAAGGTTTCCTCACGATGTTTTCCTTCACCGTAAGAGCGTCGGATAACGTACATATATTTTCGAAAATTCGAGAACATATTGGTACGTGTCGGTACATGTTTGATGTACCTGATATAATTATTACTTTTACTGTCTATGGATTTATTAAATTGTTTATTTTTTGTTCCACTCGCCTCAGATACAATCAGAATAACAGTGCTGCATTGGTTTATACTACTGCAGTGTATGCTGAGGTTCGAGCCTGATTGGCCACTGGGTCAGTATTTTATGTATATTTTGTGTTCTTTTATAATATTTTTTGTGAACTTGAAGCCAATAATATGTTTCTTTTTTTATTAAATTTCATTCCATTACAAAACTAGAGCTATAGAACAAATTTGCCCTGGACTACTAGATCGGGTATAGTAACTACGTACTTACTATCACGTGGTTCTAAAAGTCAAGCACAATACAGATGAAATTTGATACAGAAATAAAATCACTAGACACGACTACAGTTACTACACTTACGAGGAATTGAAGACGTACAACACCCGAATTCTTTGAAGATTTGATTGATCAGTTGTTTTAAGTTATTTTGACATTTTTAATTGAATACTGGTATTATTCAGTATCATAAGGGGTTTGAAACTGGGGCATCGATTAGATATGGTCACAGATCAAACTGAAGAAAACCAAATGCTAGCTACAGTGACAGCGTTATCGACAATTGAAAATAATTTTGCGAACATATGCCCAAGCAAGCAAAGCAGGATCCCATAAGATATATTTTTATATAATACAAAGTGTACAGGACGGTAACGCTCGCCTGATGGTAAGTGATACGTCTGATTATGACAGAGCGGCATTGATTGACCAACAACTGATAAACAGTTTTATCTCCATCAATAGCGCATTGCGCTCGACACCCGAGACAACAGATGTTAGGTTTTCTTATACCCGATAATTTTACTAGACTAGAATTAAACCATCTTTAAGACTGCTCCCTAAGACAGTCTAAATTTGTCTCTCTCCAGCCAACTTATCCTTACTCCACCTGTTAGAGTCTGAAGCCTATTTAAAAACCAGGTTGGCCAATATAATCGTTTCAGTAGAAGCCCCTCCTCAGAGAGACAAAGGGATCTAACAAAGTAACACCGCGTTTTAGAATGCAGTCTTTCGGTCTTCGGATTTACGGGTAGAGACTTGACACTCTTGAAAACACGTCTACTTCATTTCAACCTATCCTGACGTAATAATGGTTTTCACGGATGTCGCGGCATTGTTCATTGTAGCTATCTCAAGCGCAACATCCAGATATCCACTGACACTGAAGGTTCAATGCCTGTTACTGGTTACAGAGTTCCAAAAGTCGACTTTAGACAACCATCCACGGATTTTGTATGTGCAGAGTGACTCCAAACTGGGCCCGCATACTCACCCGAAAGAGAAAGAGCTAAGCCTGACGTACGCAACACATATGATGAAGCTCCTCATCTGGTGGAAATGAGTGGTAGGTTAAATACGCTTTCGCTAGTGTTACGCTTTCTATGCCGTGCGACATACCTTTACAAATCAAAGCCCTTAAAACCTATCCTAGTCCAGTATCTTCTACCTCGTCACATTCAAAATGTGATTCAAGGCATCCCAGTGTAACAACTTCCAAGTCAGTAGTAGTTAACGCGGGCAAATTCTATCGGCCGTAACTTTATTTCCTTGTTTCAGAAACAGAATTCGTGGGCGAAATAAAAGATTCTTACGAGAGTGTAATCCACGAGCATGTGCCACGAATGGTCAGCGAGATAAGGCGGCTAATTTATAGCGCTTCAATACCTCTGTACGTAGACATAGCTTTGTGGAAGTGGCTTAACTTTTACATTATTGAAGTTTGTTTTTGGAAAATATCTTTGTTTCAATATAGTTAATTCGTCCATTTCCAGTAGGAAGAGACCTGTGACACGAATGGCTAGTTCATGTGTTATTATGTGCTCACAAAAAAGATTAATAGAATGATCAATGGAATGAAGTGTAATATGTACAGGCTACTTTATGAATCTTATATTGTACTTCAGTTATCTGTGATTATTTTCTTAAAGAAAAGAAGTTGTTCAAAACACAACGTTGTGGTCTTGATGAGGTTACCCTTGGCTACAGCCAGTGGTCCTGAACTGCGCGAGTTGTCTGTAATTTTGTTAGCCTATATCACCACTCTAAGCGCACTGGAGTTCCTAAGACTTGGAAGCTGGCTAACGTTCAGTCTTACAATCTACTGGATACTTTTGCAAATCTTCAGTCCATCGGTCCAGCGCACTTGCTTAGACACGGTCTCTACTTAAGAAATCGTCTGCTTCAAAGGCAATCGATTGTTATTGAACAACAATTTGAATACAGATACCTCGTAATAGAGCGTCGGTGCTCATTGTGTGGACTGTTGCCTTGCGGTCCTTCTAGACGGCGCAGTACAGATCCGCCACGTACCAATGTCTTTTCGAAATTATGTAACGTTTTTCGACGCTCTCATGGTGAAAGAAAACATCGAGGAAAACCTGCGCACGTCTACGAAATATTCAAAATTTTGCCTGAAGTTGGCCAATCCGTACTAGGCAAGTGTGGACGATTACGGCCTATACATCCTATACGGGTAGGCTTATGCCCTCAGTGGGGATGTAT
Organism: Leucinodes orbonalis; assembly: GCA_019425675.1. NCBI lineage: Eukaryota > Metazoa > Arthropoda > Insecta > Lepidoptera > Crambidae > Leucinodes > Leucinodes orbonalis. The sequence goes on from PQWD01010333.1 coordinate 16,708, forward strand.
AAGAGCAGATGTGAACTCGTAATGTTTGATATTATGTACTTTTATGTACCAATACTTATAATGATAATTTGATATTATCAAGTGATTCGATAGAGAAACATTACTAATTCATTTTCTAAATGAACCACTTTTTGCTACAAACAAACTTGGTCGAGTATCGGTTAAAATTGTCAATGTTCAAACACACTATCGGAAGGAAAATTCTTCAGTTTATTTCCAGTACAAAGACATCTAGAACAAAGCTTCCTACAAGGCTAGCAGATGTTGAGAATTAGTTCCGCTCCCATGTTATTCCTAAGTTATTTATTTCTCTACTGGACACTTGGACACTTGCTCGATATTTTTATAGTTATTTCACTGATATAACCTCCTCGGTAAATATCGGCGTAATATTATTTAGGACTCGTTGAACCGTTTGAGCTTTATCTTACGGTAAATACATGTATTTCGGTGCGTTTAATGGTATTTACTAAATAAATAGAATTGTCTTATTATAGTATTGAAACTGTTTGTCCATTTTGTTTATGTGTTTAACTGCGTCGTTTGCTATTCATGAAAAGGTTACATCAAAATAAAACAGTAGCCGAAGCTTCAACGTGCCTTCTGAATCATGGTCTTATTCATATAATCTTATTATGCTGCTTTTAATCTGACTAACCTAGGAAAATTTGAGACCATTTGGTGTAATGGTTGAGACGTCGGCTACTACACCTGGGTTCTAGGTTCTCTGCCGGGCATTAACATGTCTGTTTTATTGGTCTCACCAGACTATATATAATATGTATGAATTTACAAAAGGAAGCATAGAAGGATGTTTATCCGTTGTTTAGTACCCTACCATTGAACACATTGAACGCCGGAATTCTGAAATCTATTGGTCTTTCACTAAAGCGTTCATTGCCGGTCCAAGGTTAAATTGGGCTAGATGGCGCTGTGTCAATGTCAGTAGATATTCATTTATATTTAATATCGAACGAACGATCGAACTACCACTATATGTCGTACCTTTGGAATGCGTACCCATAATCTTCGATGAAGCATCGATCTAAGTTTCATACACAGATTGCATCACGAAAGCTATTTATTTTATACGTAAAAATGAATATGCCCCAGTAACATATATGAATATGTTACTGGGGCAACCTTTTGTTCTACAGTATATTTATTGTTATTGTATTAAACAGAAATCATTTATTTTTAATTCACTGAATAAAGTATCTGCAATACATTATCACTATGAAAATAATGGTAAATTAACTTAATGCAGGCCCTTCTACTTACATACTTAAAAGAAAACCTCAATATGTATGAAAACTGTTTTGAATAATCTACTTGTAAGTATTAAAAATAATGTATGGGTCTTATTTGATTGTAAAGTAACAAAATAATGAAATATAACTAACGTATGACATGTTTTTCATAAATTAACTTCAAATGACGCGACTTTCAGCGAGGATTCTCCATAAATCCTAGATAACCAAACTAGTTTCCAGCACTGCTGGTTAATTAACTTACGATCCAGATCTGTTTCAATTCCACTGTCACCACACTATAGACCTTAGTCACTTATCGATTAAGTTCAATATAGCACAGTATGTTTGTGAACAAGATCAATTACTGAGTCTAGGAAGCTGTCGTACGATTTAGATAATGTTGTTAAAATATAACTTTATCGGAGAATGTTTTCTACAATTACGTTCGCCTCTTCAATCACGCCAGTGAAGTTTAATTTGGATTTTGTTTGAGGACAAATCATGCGTCTCAATCTATATTAAATAAATAAGATCTGAAGCAGCTTTCTCGCCGGCTTTTGCTTAGCAATTTGACAATATATTTAACGTTCAAATTACGTTCATTTATTAAATTATATTTAATAAGAGGACAATTGGAAACGATGAAGATATTAGCCTCTGCTTGTTCATAAAACACATGAAAAATTTATATTCCTTTTTTTTATTTTCGTGTAGGTGTGAGATTGAATCAGATTTATCCTGTTTTTAAAGCTTTTAATAGCCATATGTCAGCAGACGTGTTTGAATATACGACAAAGAAGTTAACGTAATTATTCAACTGGATACTTACATATAAAATAAAAAATAAAATTAACAAAACGATGTTTCCTTTCACCGTAAGAAATCATTAGCGTGCATTTATTGCATCTGTCCTTGGACGTACTCGTAAAGTAAACAATTTTCAGCTCATCCTACGATCTTTGCTTGACTGCGTTCGCCAACTGAACTAGCACTACGTTACCGAGCACTCCAAAAAGATTTACCAATCGTGACTAAAGACCAGCTTAGTGTTGCTAAACACAAGGTGCTTAACACTTCTATTTCAGGGAACGATATCTGGCACTGCGGAAGTACCACCCTAGATGACACAGAACCGTGTCTACAGCCTAGTAAATGTAGCCCTCGAGCAAGTAGTCAAACTTAAGCAAATTACCTTATCTTCAGTTTATATCTAACCTCTGAAGGCTATAAGATATGAAAACGACCTCAAGGTAGCCGTGAACACAAAGTGTCTGCCCCTCATAAATACCGGAGTGTATGAGTGATCTTCACACCCAATCCTAAACCAACATCGCCGTGCATTTTGCAAGCTGATGGACATAACCCCTATTAATTTTCGCCGACGGTGTCCATTACGTGAAATGTTAATTCTGTATGATTTATCGGTTTAGATTTGGTTGTAGGGGATAGAAGAGCTGAATTATTTATTGAAGAGAAACCAATAACTGAGACGGCTCGAATTGTAGTTTGGTATCGAAAGGTTTATTTAAACTTGATGGCGTAGCACGTGCGAGATCGATTCAAGATTTTGCAACTTAGAAAGAAGAAAGAAAGAAAGACCTGATGAGAAGTGACATGTCTGACCATGACAGAGAAGTCATGAAGAAAACAATCACTGTATAAAGTGATTTATATCCTCGCCAATACCGTCCTGCGCCCGTCACCTAAGACGGCGGATTTTCGGTTTTTATACCCGGTAATTTCACTAGCTATTACCTACCTAGACGACTCAGTACCGAGTCTACCACCTAGTATTAAGTCAGAAAGCCGATGCCCAAGAAGAGTGTTATGGGCTCGTTTATTAATTGAAGGTGTACAAAGCATAGATATGTGAAGATATAGCCCTCGTCAGGGACGCGCACAGACATCCGAATATACAATTAGACTGGACAAGCCACCAAATTTATAGGCAGTCCCAGTGTCGCAATTTCTTTTCGGTTCGTACCTGTGAAAAGTTATTATATTTTCTGGTAAATTTACTGATTCATTGCGATGATGACATGTTCAACTGCACAGGATGGCATTTTGGAAAAAACGGTAATTTCTTCTAATATTCGTGCGTCTTGACTCGTCTCACAGAGCGTAAACTGGCAGCCAGTGTATGCTCGTTGAGCTTACATTTGTCGCACTTTAAACGCGGCTTGCCCCATCTCCTGTATTGGGAAATCTGTGGGGACGCGGCTCTAATGCGCATTGAAGAGTGACCGACTACTATTCCTTGATAACAACTAAGCATCTCTCACAGAGCATGGTCATGTATCTGGTATCCGACCTTTGTAATAGTTGCTTGAATTTCATTATAGTAAATAATAATAATAATAACACTGACATTCACATCATCCCGCCATCTGGCCCTAAATTAATCATTAAGCATATATAAGTCTCTCTTACGGATATGATCAGAAATGATTAAATCCGTGAGAATAGCCACCTCGACATAGCCCGACGGATCAGCAAGTTGAAGTGGCAGTGGGCGTGTCACGTATGTCGCAGAACCGATGGCCGTTGGAGTAGACGAGTTCTGGAGTGAGACCAAGTCTTGGCAAACTTGGTGGCTGGTAGAGGCTGGAGGAAAGCGGAGGACTGGGATATATGGCGCAAATGGGGAGACCTTGTCAGCAGTGGACTGCGACAGGTTGAAGAGATGCATACTTAACAACGAATCCACAATTTTTTTTTGTAAATTCATACATATTACACATAGAAAACACCCAGACCAATTCAAACAGATCTGTTTATGCACACAAATGTTTGCTCTACCTGGGGATCGGACCCGAACTTTGTTCTAACAGCCTACGTCTCAACCATTACACCAAATAGGTTGTCACAGTCTA
>PQWD01010335.1:0-44329 GCA_019425675.1 Leucinodes orbonalis
ATTTAATAAGCATAACTGACAAAGGTAGACTTTAGTTCTAAAATGTAAGCCTCTTGCCTTTTTCAAATTTCATTAACATAAATCCATATTATATGTGAGTTCGCATTTTTACCAATATTGTATTTCAAATATCTAGGCGTATTCATTTTACGTACAATTAATAAAAGTTCAATAAGAAACCAACGCTAAACATTTATTGTCATTCATATTTCCAAATTAAAAATCATTGTCAAAGGGACGCTTATAAAAAAACCCGCAGCCATGTATACACTGTATTATACTCTAAGGTCTTCCGTTAGCGGAATACTTAACAATGGAACTTTATTGAGAATTCATATAACAATGTGAAATTTATTGTCGATGCGATTTCTTTGGAATGGCGTTTCGTAATTCGATTCCTGTTGAGGTCGCACATCGAGTTTTCATTGAGTTCCATTTTTTTGTGTTTTGTTGTAAAGATAAGTTTCTTTGCGATAAATAAAAATCTCATGTATTCATGATTAAATTTTTTCTCGTCAGAAGCAATATTCATACTGTCCAAAACAGTGCCATTTCCTTATTCTTGTAAAATTCTACAAGAAACAAATAATTTTATAAGTGAAACAATCTATTAAAATTGTATTGAGGTACAAGTTATTTTGTGACAAAACGGTCACAAATTCACAGTGCTTGAATGCTTGATAATAAAGTAACTGCTATTATGCATAAATTGGTAGACTCAAAGATGTAGATGTAGTTATTATTATAACTACCTTCTCAAACATATCATCAGCGCTACTCAATTCATCTGCACAAACACTTCAAAGTGGCATTAAAATCCAAAAAGTCGGCCGGCAGTGCAAATGTCAGGATCTAATAAAACACAACACCGTAAAATGTAGGATTGCAAAAACCATTTAAAGAAAATCTTCGTATTGTTACCATGTATTTATTACAACAAACCATTGAAGCTCTTATTATATTGTCAATAGGTATCCATATGTCGCAAGACCCTAACTCAGGATATCACAACCCTGTGGTCAATCCAATTACCGGTAGAGAACCGTCCAACGTCCAGGCACCGTTACCGCGATTGTTTTAGATTCAACCGAGAGATTGGGTTCGAGCCTTAATAAATAGCTGAAGCTGACGTTCTGATTGGATTCTTTGAAAATGCGAAGTGAAGATAAATTGTTGGTTTAAATCAGTACTGAATTATCAGGTGTATTTGTATTGCTAGCAAAAAAGAGAATGTACACACTTCGGACCCAAGTCCAAACACCAAATAATTATGCTTCGTGTTAAAAAATCGATACGACTTCAACGAACAGCATGCATAAACGAGAAAACCATTGACATGCCTGTTAATATTTTTACTTAACTTCATACATTTTTCAAAGATATCCTAGTTACTTAAACTGGAAATTTCATTCATAACTTTGAGATTCCCGATTTCCTTATTTGCATTTGTAGCATACTAAACACATTAAATTACTCAAAAGCCATGACTACATAATAAAGTTGAAATACACTTAATTTCCTACCAAAAGACCTTAATCTGGTGAAAAAAAGTGGTGCCCTATTCCCAACTCTCGACTGCGGTTGCTTGTAGCGAATCGTTACGGTGTTAAAAAAGAGCAGGCTTAATTGGGTTCCTCAGTCCGCAGGAGAGTGGGTGGTGGCGAGGGCCGACGACATCCTGAACTGGGGTCGCAAGAACTCCATCTGGCCGCTGACCTTCGGACTGGCGTGCTGCGCTCTCGAGATGATACTATGCTGCTCCCAGGTTAACCCTAATTATTGGAAATTTCATATGTAGTACTTCGTACATTGCCGATAAAAGAATATTTTAAATTTGAATCCGTTACCTTCTAATGGTACATGAAGCCCGTAAGGGAACAAAGGTATGTAGACCAAAAACGCGCCATAAAGAAAAAAAGAATGAAATCATTTATTTGACCATAGAAACAATCAATATATACATACTATAACTATTACTACCGACGCACTCGGTACGTAAACGCAATTGCAAGATAAAATGTTGTGGTAGGTGAGGAACGAAATGGTGACGAAATTACCGGTGCTAACTTTATCCGTGGGCGGAGGTATCACGTATGCTTGTTTGCTTACAGTAGAACAATTAGCGTTTTGAAAAGAACTGTATGTAAAGCTAGTTCACATATATACGGTCACGACTGTATCCAGATAACGCAAAAACAGCATAATACGCAATAGCTTTTATAACATTTTCCCTAACCTATCTGCACATGGCGTGACGGGTGACAAGCCACAATACGCTCCTTTTGTTGCCTTGATCAAAAAGGGTCATAGTAATCTCTAAACTAGCCTCTAGTCAGTTCATCACATGGGGGAATGATGTAAAATTATAAATTTACTTTTAGGAGCAGTACGTAATAAAACAAAAATGTCAGTAATTAACAAATTGTATTTTCGACAGAAAAAATGAAATAATATGTTAAACTAAATGTACCTCCCTATTCCTAAACTCGAAAGATGAATAGAAAGACGAGGTTCAGCGTAGCGTGTTGGTACTTAATTTCTATTTCTGTATAAAGGCCGAAATATAAAGACACAATACGAAAAGGAGTGTTGTCCCGATGTTCCCAGCGCGTTATCATTTCTGACAAATTCTCATTTCGCCCGAGAATATTACTTTTCCCGCGCCATTGAGATACAACATATCAGACAGACGAAGATTGACACATTTATTTAATTCGTACTGTGATTGTGTACGACTGTGATCCAGACGATTCCTTGGCTGCTTTTACGAAATTGTGTTATATTACAACATTACAAGTATCACGAGTTTTCATAACGAATTCAAGAATTATTCAATTTACTTTGATACTTCACTGAAAACTAAGTATTTTTTGTAAGAGGAAGCTCACGGGATGGTAAGTGGAAATTATTTTCTTTCTTTTTCTCGAAGAGTATTTGGGCCAGCCGCTTTTAACGTGCCCTCAAAATGGGCTCAGTAAGTGCCAAGTTGCGGTAATGGAAAACAAAACGTAATTTCAAGCGTAATATAAAGAAGAGAAAAATGGGAATGAAACGGTTTAACTTGGGGATCCCAGGTACAAAGAATGGGAACGGTAGCTATAGGTATCAGTTTACATTTTTGAATTACAATTTCGTTGTTCTGTGTGTCAGTGACACACGTCTTCCTTAAGAAATTAATAACTCGATCTATTAAATACACAAATTGTAGTAAAACAGAAAACATGTAAATCTCTGCTGTAAATCGGATAAAACGAGAAACTGACTAGAGAGTCGGTTCTCTAGTAATCCTGAATTTTTCTTATGCCATGAATCTAGTTTACTACATTCTATTTTTTTTTGTTTATGTATAAACGAGTATATATGTATGTAACAAATGATAAAATGAATGATAGATAAACGAATCTTGATTAAGTAAGAATAGTTTCCTAGGTAATAGAAACTCAATGAAAACACCTACGCATATAAGAAATAGTAATGGTCGTTACACGTATTTTTTTCTAAGTAGTCAGTTTCGCTGAGAACAACTAACTGTCCCGAAAAACATTAGTTATGTGCTTTTCCGCGATAGCATTCGAGCGGAAATTCAAACTAAACATCGCTTCGGCTGTAATCTCGTTTGATGTTAGCGCAGATGTGTTCAAAGAAAGCATGCCTAGGAACATACTATTATGTTTGTCGCGGATTAAACGTAAGTACATAAGGGTCGCTTGAAGCACTATCGGTGCCATGAACTAAAATCCCCGCGTGTTTGTTCATGAAAATCAATTTGAACTGTAAGAAAAGTGTTTCGCAACAAATGCCTAAGGCATGCGTTCAGTCTCTCGCGCGTAATCGTATCTGTGCTATCGTAACCGGAGGCGGCACGCGCCATTGCCCCAAGTTACGCCGGCTCGTTGCATCACTTGACGCCATCTTTGTGCTTTTCATATTGATTTCGTTATGTTCGTTAGGTTCCTGTAAATCTTTTATCTGGCCATATCTTTAAAGGAGATATTTTAACTGAATCTGAATACATTGAAATATTGAATTACAAATGAATTTTGTATGGCTTGACTCCGATGACTGGTGTCAGGTTATGATGCTTATGATAAACGAAATAATAAAGGACTTTAGAAACAACAAGTTTGACGAACAGAAAATTATAATAATAAAATGCTAGAATTAAGTTTATTTTCATAGTTTATTTAATTATTTTGTGTTATAATGGTTCATATACTTTACTTGCCCACTGCCTTTCTTCTTCTTTAATATGTTCTTTATCCAAAGTTGCCTGCCGATATTAATATATGGCCGCTTTTGCCCCCTATATGTTTGAGTTTTTTGCGTTTGTGTACTAATTGTGTATAACTGTGAGCAATAAAGCGTTAATCTATCTATCATTCCTTTTACTGTTAACATTTAGTTTCTTATTGATTATGCACCAATCACATATAGTATATAGGTTACAAATTGCAATACTGATGAATCAACAAGTTGTTTTCAGTATTACTTTTAATTTAAGATATTTCTTTGGGCATGTTCAGTTATATTCCCATGTTTATGTATAAATACGTTACGCGATTCGTGTCCTAAAGAAGCAATATTATTCTACAATCCTGAACAAACCACACGACGGATCAACATGTTGTTGACTTAACAAATATTGTATTTAGAATATGGTCCTTTAAAATCTCCTTAAGCTTGGTATACTTTACAGACACATCAACAAAATCAGTACATAAGGTACTCTATGTACTCATACTGTTAATGTCCTGATTTTCAAATTGTTAATTCACATAATGAAAATTAATTAATTTGGGAAATTTTCGAAAGCATCGAGAAAATAAATTAGCTATTGCATTTAAAAAATAAAATGATTTTGAAAACACACTTAGCTGTAGACCATATGTAGGTACTTAGGTATACACGATAACAAACACAATAACAATTTTGTTTACATCTTCTCAAAATGTTCCTGAGCACACACTTCCCAATTTTAGTCAGCACAAAAGTTTTGGAATCATAAGGTTTTATTAAAAGTTTGTGAATTCTCAAAAAAAAAAACAGTACTGAAATACGGATTCCGCCTACATTTCAATCCATTCTATAAGGTTATTGTTCAATTCAAAAAGCACGGAACTTTTCGTGAAATGCCCACCTGGCATTTACCTTCAAATTCCAATGATTGGTTGAAATGAGTCTCGTGGTGAGAAAACCAAGCCAAAAAGCTTTTTGATCTGTTTTCATAACCCCATTCAGTCAGATAGCGTAACATAATTTCGTTTAGGTCGAAAATATGACTCTACTACATTTTTTTTTGTATCCGTAATATTTAAAAGCTACGCTTGAAAAAAAAACATACTAACACTTTTTAAAAGATATCTAATGAAACAACCACATAGACTCAAGATAGATTATTTCACAAAGTAAGAAAAGTAAATAACAAAATATACCTATTCCTTACCTAAAAAAATTTAATTTACATTCTTATATCATCATCAGCTCATGAAACGTCCCACCGAGGGGCACGAGCCTACCCGTATAAGGTGATTAGGCCTTAAGTCGTTCACGCGGGCCCAGTGCGGGTTGGACGACAACATTACATGTTATAGCATAATTTTAAATAGATGTAGCGAGCATAATTATTTATATTTTTTTAACCCTAAAGTAAACCTATTTATTTCTATAAAGAATTACTCACACATCTCAGTACAAAATTGATTACATTTCTTATTGAATAGCACGTAGTAATTGGTAGAGCAAACTTTTGCAATTCCAATACACTGGTAAATGTTGCTAGCAACTTTCTAAGCCACCTCGCACCAACTTCTTAAGCTAGAATACGCCAAGTTCTTATCCCAGTAAAAGTAGCGCATACAACAGAACCGCAATTAGACTTCGAGTAGTACTTAAAGAGGGGCTGGATGCGAATTAGAGACGTGAACAACTTTCCTTTCGAACATGGTCTGGGCAAAACTAATTTTAAAGTACGAACTTTCGAGAACTCAATAGGATCAACTGTTTTATTGGTATTTGATTTCTGCTCTGCTAATGAAAATATTTGTTGAACAAGTTGTATTATTGTTTAAAGGTTAATATAACATCCATTCCCTTGAGTCTGTTCTATATAATTTCCGAAGTCGAGATCATGCTATTGAGCGCGACATTAAGTAAATAACGCTACAAATCTACTTAAAATATTTTGCAACTTCCTTTTTAAAAGTCACATAAAATTCGCTTTTATTTTAGTACAATATTGATATTAATTTTAATTTCCAATTTCTCTACTCCCCTTTTCTTCTATAAGTTTTCTTTCTCATCACCATTCACACTTACGTAACGATTGTTTATTAAACAAGATTGCTTGTAATCGTTCAAGTATCGCTTCACTTAGAAATCACCAAGACCGGTCGTTATTGTCGATTTAAATTACACTTCTTGGCTCGATTCAGCAAGTTAAAGGGGCAGTGGGCTGGTCGCGTATGCCGCAGAACCGATGGCCGTTGGAGCAGGCGAGTTCTGGAGTGGAGCCGGCATCTTGGCTAGAGTACCTAACGTAGGACGCTCTGCGGCCCGGTGGCCAACTTGCGAAAGGTAGAGGTAGATGAGAAAAGCGTTTGACCGGATATCTGGCACAGCATAGGGAAGACCAAAGTCCAGTAGTTAAAGCGCTAAGCTTTACCTCGCATATTCTACGCGTCTTAACCACTTCCCGACAGATACGACATGGACCGTTTCGGCATGGTGTTCCGCGGCACGCCCCGGCAGACGGACGTTATCATCGTCGCCGGCACGGTCACCAACAAGATGGCACCGATACTGCGCAAGACTTACGACATGATGCCGGAGCCGCGCTGGGTGGTGTCCATGGGGAGCTGCGCCAACGGCGGCGGGTACTACCACTACACGTACTCCACGGTGCGCGGGTGCGACAGGATTGTGCCGGTAATTTGTCGGACTGTCTGGTAAAATTTAACAATTGGCCCACATCAGAAAAGCGGAGTACCGATATATTTGTTTTATGCTATAGCAGGCAAACGAGCAAATGGCTCATCTAATGGTAATGTACATTTGCAATACCAGAGGGCACTGAAATGCGTTGCCGATATATCTGGCGCAGAATGAAGAGAGAGAAGAAATCAAAACTTTGATTACGAAATAGTTTATAACACATTGTAATACACATATGACAATTCATAAGATTAAGATACTATTATCTTGTTAATATTTGCCTGTTTTGTGCCGTTCGTATCGTTCTGTTTTTGTAATGTAGAGTTTTGTATTCCGAACTTAAAAATCTTAGAAATAATAATTTAACACGAGCACTCCAGGTCTCCAGCGCTGCAAGACTCCTTTCCTTAAGGGGTCCCAGAACACACCTTGACGGACACCTACACCTTAAATCCTGAATCCGAATAGCGAACTACGCTCTGCGACACGCCAATTCACACGAGTCCAGCGTGTCGTCACATTATTCAAAGCCATTGAAAATCACTGAGAGTTATCTTTGTTCAGCTGTGAACATTATATTGCTCATGAAGTCAATATTTATCATCGTCTTCAGTTGTGGTTTAGCATAAATAGAAGTCTGCGTAGTCTCTCCATACCTGTCTGATTTAGAAATATAGTTGTAAGACGGAGTCACAACCATGGCACCTGACACAGAAATGTGTTTTCCTTAGAGCTACATTTTTATTGAGTTTCAAACGAAACCATTGAAGCCTGCACACAAACGCCTATCACAAATTCAGTGGAAAACATTTGACAATCACTCGTGTATAACACCAATTGTGTTTGTTTGCACGAGCTCGCTGGTAATCGTACAAGTTTCACTTTACTTAGAATTCACTGAGACCTGTTGCCTTTAAGCCTTTGTTGCCTTTGCAAATATTAATCGCTTGTGTATCAAGAACTTTGTTGTTTTGATTTGATTAAACGTTTTCAAATCCCATTGATGAATATGGTTGGTACATGTACATAAACTAGCTCTATCAGTTTCTGGAATGTGTATTTTGACTGTTATTAAATGTTGGTTGAAGAGTAGCAGTAACTGATTACAATACATAAAGTATATCAGAGTAACTGCCAAGTGCATGAATTTATATAGAAAATATTTATGTGCACTGAAATTAAAATTTAAAGCGTTAGCAAAAACACGAAAACAAATATAGTTGAACACTACAGTTGTTCGTATATACAAACAAAAGCTTCAAAACCTAGTTCCTTGTGATTTAATATGTTTTTAACGTTCCTGCATATGCAATGGACAGATGACTTGGTTACGGTGTCGACAAGCAGATGGATGTCAACTGCTAGGGATTGGTCGGCGTGGAAATCACTAGGGGAGGCCTTCGTTCAGCAGTGGACATTTTAGGCTGTATTGATAACGATGATGACATATGCCATGATGTATGATGATACGACCAAGTAGACGACAATGTTATGTATTTTTTATTTTTGTTAATGTTGATACTTTCTTTAAAGGTGGATATCTACGTACCAGGCTGTCCGCCAACCGCTGAAGCTTTGCTCTACGGTATGCTCCTACTCCAAAAGAAAGTGAAGCGAATGAGGTCCGTGCAAGTTTGGTACAGACATTAAACTCGATTTGTACAACAATAACTTAAAGTTTTTTGTGATTATCAACGTCATTTATTTTTAGGTAATTTTAAAATGGACAAAATGGATTAGTAATATCCAAATTAAATCTAAAATAGGTATTTACTGTTAGCTGACACTTATTGCATACAATTTTTCGAATTTGAATGTCTTTTCAACGGAACTTATGAAAGTGTAATTTTTCAATATCAAAAGCGCCGAATCACATTTATCAACTATTACATTTCAAATTGCTCATGTAAGCGAGTGCTCAATTTTCCAAGCAGTTGAACAATGGTTTTGCGGCGTAATTTATGGATGCGTTTGGAACCATTCTGATCCTTATCCTAAACGATTGCATACTTGAGTGAATTCCGAATCTGTTAAAGTCATAAGAATAGGTGCACGCCCCCTACGTTTGAATGTCAAACATACAAACAGTCCAAGGACTTTGAGTGTGACATATGTTGCACATAGCTCATAAATATGTTAGCTTATAATGATGGCAAATTTTAAAATTGAACCTAGCCATTGAAACAGCTAAAATCTACTCTAGAAGTCTAAAGAGCCATGTAGTCTAAATTTACTATCATTCATTTATTTATTCACATTACTTTTACCATTAAGTATTACTTATGATACCAAGTCATTTTAATACATGTAGGTAAATAGATATCCTCAAGTCCTCGTTAACATCAGGATGGCCGGTCCCTAGACGTATTTATCGTTTAAATTATGACCAATAATTGCTTACCGATTTTTTTTTACCGCTATTTGGTTTCCTTAAGACAATAAGTGCCATCTCAGTTTAGAAGAAATTGAATATTTGTATTATGTGTGTTGTTGTAAATACGTCTAGTGACCGGCCATCCTAACGCTAACAAGTCCTCAATTTTTGCGCAGAATGTATCACCCAATACAATAGCTTTCTTTTACGTTCTTCTAGAGAAATCTACTGCATTTTATATGTACTCCAGTGCTGCATTATAACAAGATGCAGGAGTGCATAACCGCACGCCCTCGCTTCCCGATACTGTTCCTTTATTCAGATGCAGCGCAGTCACGTACTTAGAACACACCTACACTCCTGTGTGCAAGAATGCAGATGGAATCGATGCTATATTTGTTAGAGAGATAGCATTATCCAAAGATATATTAGTTCAAAGATATATTTACATTCATGGACCTTTTTTTGCTATACAAAACCGTAAATCTCTTAAAAACACATCTAACTTTAGTGCCTGTCACTGATAAATTAAACAATGAATATGACTGAAACTATAATTATACATCAAGGGCAATTATACTCAACGAAACCCGTAGCTTTTTAAAAATTAGCGGTTACGATGAAATATTTGGTGAAAATAAACACTGCCAACGTAAAAATAAATATAACCTGACTACAAAACCCGCAGAATTAAAAAAGCGTTATTTCCTAACACAGTTACGTTTCATGGACAGCGCCAGGCCCGATCGCCTGTCAGGCCGATAACCGTTTTTATTGGGCTCAGATGCTGAAGGCGGGCGCGATAAAACGCAGCCATTAATTTCCACTCGCTTCAACCGAACCATGTCTTTCACACCGTCGAAAATTTTCGCCGTAGGTATTGTTAAAATATAAAAAAAATATGAAATCCATCAATGGCCCAATCTCCCCGAAGCTATGCTGTGAGGGAAGACTTGCAGTGGGCCGTTAGTGGCCAATGATGATGATGAATTGACCATTTTAGAAACATAAAATCGATTGTAAAATTGAACTTTTTTGGTATGTGGCGGCATTTGAACCTGCACCCTCCACAACAGAAGGCAAAAGTACACACCAATAAGCCACCAGCGATCTTCCGATCACGTAGCAATTAACATTTTTTTTAATTAAATATAGAACGTGCCATCCGTGCGTTGTAAAATAACATAAAATGTATACCCCAAAAATACTGAGTATTTAATTGATAAAACGTTTTAAACTAACACAATTGTTTACACTGACCTATTAGAATAAGTTCCTAAATATAAAGTGCACTCGTTTGGGCTCATCGACTCTGAACAGATATCATAATTCAATCCGCTTAAGAACAGTATTGTTTAGAATAACAAATAAACCGTCATAACAACTCATCGGAAAGCTATACGAGACGATCTATCCTCATTTTTCTATCGAGAACTTGCGCTATATTGAGTTTCCTAAAATTACTCTAGCTAGTAACACTTTCGCTGAGTCTTGCTCGAACCATGTACCCATAATGAATGACTCTTCAACCATTATACGAGTATGACCATGAACAATATCCGATGTACATTCTGCTTCAATAAAATTTCTAAATGGGTTAGTAGAGTATTAGAATTATCTAACTCGGTTTTCCAAAGTTCCTTGTACATGTTAGGCTCATTATGCGCGTATCATCGGCGCCATCATATTTGTACCCCGTGACGTCACATCAGGCGTACCAACACACGCTCGCCACCATTCCGTGTTCCTGCATTATTCCCGCAGCGCGGTTAACTCGCGAATAATTCACTTAACGTGCCCACCATTTATTTCCCACGAACACATTTCGTTAAATATTAAATCATCAACCAATCAGCATTGAGCCCGCGTGGTAGTGAGTTACGGCCCAATACCTCGCTAACATAATTACGCTAGTTAGTACTAGTAGTAGAAGTAGTAGCTGTATGCCAAGTTGAAGGCTGGGATATGCAGTGAATTTACTGGAAACTGCGACTCAACCAAGATATTTCCGCCACAAGTTAGCAACTGCCCTATCATCACTTTTTGGGATTTCAAGTGTCATAGAAGTGATAGTTGGCAATTACCATCAGGATATAAGAAAAATATATGAAAAGAGATAAAAGAGAGCAAGAAGCACTTATGAACACAAGAGCGATTTTGATTAGGTTTTTGGTTAGGTTTTCATTAGTTTGTAGGGACACTTTGAAAGCTGTCAGCAGTTTTGGTTTGCTAGCCGCCGTTAGTACCTATGCAGTAGTAGCCGTACTTGAGTTAGCTTTGGGAAAATAAATTTATTTAATTTTGATACCTCTCTTTTAATAAAGGGCAATGTGGTAGTTACTCTCCCGGACAGTGTAAGGACCCCACACGTAACACTATTAGGTTATTTCGAGTTATTATTAACTCATTGACACGTAAAAACACGCAGAATATCCAAGACTTTCATCCAAGATATAATCGCGACGTACCGATTCGATAATCGAGATGTTACCGCATCGATAATTAATGATCGTCATCGTAACCATAATAACCATAATCAATTGTTGCCACGCGGACGCAGACAATGACTTCGTCGATATTCTCACGATGTCATTGTGTTCTTTACAAAGAATCGATGTTACTATGGAATAAATTAGCCGCCCGCTAGAATGTTACTTTTCAGGAAATCGATTTACCGTTAGCAAGAATACGGTAGCATATCGTGAAGTTTCCACCTTAATTATATGAAAACTATGAAGATTAAACTGGCAGAACATTTCTAGCAGAAAAGACACCAGGGAGAAAAAAAGATTTGATCCCTAAAATGGCTATTTAAGTTTATAACTTTTGACTGCAAAGTGCGAATCGTTTAGATTTTTTTAACATGTTCTATTGAAAACAGACTTGGGGCCAAGTATTTTTGCCTTAACTACAAAAGCTACTGCTTGTCTTGCATGTGCAAAACTATATTTTTAATCACTAAATCGCCATCCTCACAAAATGTCAACAGTATTTTTGCGTATAAATATTTTATTTCCCATTAGAAAGATATTAAATCATACCAAAACGTTTGTTTGTGTAATAAAAAAATAAATATTACGTTAAGCTTCAGCGAAACAATGCGTATTATTGAACTGCAAAAGCATAACAGCTATGTTTGCGATTGTTCCAGCAATAATAGTTTAAAACAATTGTAATGGGTTTTACATTTTATGACTTCAAAGCAATATTGATTATACAATCATAATCATAAAATATGCTGTTTATATTTTCATTAATAAAGAAAAATAATGAAATGTTCAAAAATTAGCATTTGTTTCATTAAATACACAGTACTAAAACAGATTACAGTTGAATGCGTTGTTATTTTTACAATATTTGATTTTTATAATTTAAACACTGCCTGTAGCAAATTATTATCATTCTTCTTTTTATCGAGTCGATATAGATTTATAAACTAAGTTTGTAATGCAACCAATATTAGGCTACTTCGATCGCCCTTTCACTTACCATCCAGAGGTTCCGGACGGAAACCGCATGAAGATGGAAAGCTCAGGTCGACGGTAGGTGTTCTATTGTCTGAGGGGCACACAGGAACTACTGGAAATATCCCACTTACCTTTTACGACCCGGCCAAACTTCATTAGATTTCCAGACGCCCAGGGGACATCTCTGCCCTTGGGGTCAGCTTCTTAGCCTAACGAGAACGCCTTGACAACTTCGATTCAAAAGACGCGGCGGATGCGAAACTCTCCGATACAAATGATACCTACCATGGTCCAAAAGACGCGGCGGATGCGAAACTCTCCGATACAAATGATACCTACCATAGTCCATTATCTGTGTATATTTTTCGACAGCGGAGAGCACTACATCACACTTTAGGAGCAGCAATTACTATGAATCATGTTGTTGGCGTAATTAAAAAATAGAAAAGGTAGGTCGCGCGGTTCGGAAGTGAAAAGTCAAAAGTCGGTCAGCGCCGCAGACGTAGACGGCGCGGAGTCAATCGGTGACTCACGGTGCAATGACCCCGCGCATCGCGGTCTGTCATGCGCCTACCTGCATTTTGTAGCTGGGTTCCGGGTAATACTATGTACGTAAGTTTTTTTTCCATAAGTAAACAGGATGGTCGCCCTTACCTGGTGCTGATACGCCTTACCAGAAGCAATGTCGAAGGAAATTAATAACAGTAGGTAGTGATTATTTTTCCGTCAACAGTACTCTGCGTCCGTGCCAAGGCGACAAATGTTAGGTCTTATACTCGGTAATTTCACTAGCTACAGTGCCCTATCCCAAAACATAGAAGTGCAAAAACTCCTATTTTACGAGACGATATCGGGCACTGCGGTGGTATGTATACCTAGACAACTAAGTACGAGTCTAATACCTAGTACGTAAGAGTAGAATGAGGGAGCGATGGCATAACGAGTAGTACATTTGGTTGACGATTGCTCAATTCAAGCAACTATTCCAATGGACAAACGTCGAATAGGTGACCGAAAATTTCGAGTCTCCGTTTTACGAAGAGACGTTATGTATTTGTACTATTTAAGAGTTCGGATTGCATTCGTTAACACCTTCCAATCCGCACTGGGCCAGCATGGTGGGTTACGGCCCAAATGAGCCATAGCCATGCTGTATGGAATGACCTGTACTCTGCAGTGACGTAATAGGCTGATTATTATAATGTTTTTATGTAGTCTACGAGATATGAACCGAAATGAGGATATCCGTAGGATAACGAAGGGGGAACAACAAAGCCCCCAGGATTACTAAGTAGCATGACACATCGTATGAAGTGCCGAGACTGATAACGTAAGCTCACAAATATACTAATAAATAAAAAAATAATGTGCTTACGTAGCATACTCCATTTTGATAAATATTGCATATGCCTAGTTCAAGTCCTCCCAATTTCCATTAATGATAAATTACAAACATTTTTAATGTTATCCATGTTATTTTGTTTGGTCATTTTCAAATAAAAGAAAAAATTTTTTTTAGGAAAAATCCAAGGGAATTGAATAACAAATTAGCATTTTGGCCCTTCAGCGCCTGTCACCTTTGTTAATTGATGTAGGAAATTATAAATTGTCATCATCACTATTCATCTTTTCGACCCTACAATTTGTAAACACAATCAAATTAAAAATAGCACCGACCTTTTATAAATAGTAATGGGATATAATAACACCGAACTTCGCACGGAACGAAATAGAAGCGTTTTCGGAACTCATTACCATGTATTAAGCGTTATTAACGGCACGGAAAGTGTATTTCAGCATATAACAATAACTTATAACTATTTTGGTAGGTATGTACCACAGATTTCCTTATACAGGAGATGGGCAAGCCGCGTTTAAAGTGCGACAACAATAATCTCAACGAGCATACACTGGCTACCAGTTACGCTCTGTGAGACGAGTCAAGACGCACGAATATTAGAAGAAATTACCTTTTTTTCCAAAATCCATCCTGTGCAATTGTAACATCCATCATCGCAATGAATCAGTAAATTTACCAAGAAAATAATAACTTTTCACAGGTAGGCCGAAAGAAATTGCGACACTGGGACTGCCTAAACTTGGCGGCTTGTCCAGTCTAATGTATATTCTATGTCTGTGGTATGTACATTTATCATGATTATTTCCAATTGCAGTTTAATGAAATAGAACTCGAATATGTAATCATCGAACTAGTATTAAAATATTTCCAAAGAATCATTTACTTTTCAAAAACAAAATACAGCGTTAAAAAATACTCAAATTTGTATATTTCGATGAAAACATATATGTACCTATTTTTTTTTATTAGAACGAGGGGATTATTTGAAGATTTTTAAGTTTTACTTTTTTGGTATCTACTATACCAAAAAAGTTATTAGAAGGATGAGGAAAACGGAAAAAGTGGACGACCGGGATAGGTATCTAGCGCAAAATATTGACACGGTCATATTAAGTGCACAACAAATGAAGCAAACGCGACCGGATGCACTGGATATGTGAGATTGGCGAGGGTTCAGATACCTTCCTTTGTTTTCAAAAAGTCGCGCCGCTGAATACCTATTTGTCCAGAGTGGAAACCACTTGGCTTAATCGTTACCTTACTATGCAACATCCACACACACATTTTTTTTTTTTATTCTTTATAGGCAGACATTTGACCGCCATCTCACCTGATGGTAAGTGATGATGTGGCCGAAGATGGATCATGCCTAGAAACAGCCTATTCACTCTTGCCTTGAAGACGGCCAGGTTGTAATGATCGGGGAACACATAAGGAGGCAAAGAATTCCATTCCTTTGCGGTGCCTAGGAAAGGAATGGAATTTACATCCTAGCCTTTTCAGGCTAAATATAAGCTTTCTCCCACGACATAACATATATGTATATCTTTAGTATCGGCGATTCGTCAGCTCGAATGTAGTCAGTGAAATGACTGGATATTGTAACATAATATCTTCATATCACGTCATAGATAAAGCAACTTGCTACGAAGTGGGTTGGTTGAATAATTTCACATATTTTTTTATGAAAAATCGTAACAACACTTAAGTTAAACTGCCACAAAATATTATTTGAAATCCCCAACCACCAATGTTTGTGCTACAGTGCACTACTAAACTGTGTAAATCGAATTAATCGTGTAAAACAAGTTATGAAACATGCACTTGTGCGACTTTAATCTTGATCTTGTTAACTTAAATGATACGTGTATTTGAGATTTTAATCTGTTGTTTGCACATGTACTACAGGTTTAATTTATTAGTCAATCAAGTCTCATAGTAAGTGTGACGAAACAATTAAAAAATCCTCAAAAGCTGGGACTTACGAAGTTACTAATTATTGTAATGCTTTAATCACTATGCATCTTAAATGTTGTCTTAACTTACACGACAACAAATATTAATATCATTTGAAAAAGTGCTTTAATCTGATAATTGGACATATGATCTTGAGCTTTAGATAGACCGAAAATCGTAGAGTTCGCTAGCTTAAGCCGATTGCAGTCTACATCTGGACTTGGGTTATGACCATTTTGCACCACCACAGTTCGTTCGATGGACTCTTAGTGAGCCAAACCATATTATGTAACTATATTTCTAAGCATCTTTATTGTCGTCACGAGTTTCGAACCAGTGGCCGTTACGGTCATTCAGCACGTGTTGGCCTGCGCTTCATTTATCGTTGCATAGGACGAACCACGTCTTAGTGAATTGGCTTCAGTCCCAAAAAGGGTAGACTGGGTCTTCAAAAATTCTTCCATCGAAAATATGATTCATTATTGCAAAGTGCTATTACCAGGTATAGTCAACATCTGAATATACTATAAAAACACCCGAAATGAAGTTACGCAAGTATGTTCTCCTATCAATATCAAACTACAATTTCCATTTAAATGTTACTCGTATCGCGTACTCAAGTGTTTAGCCACACGTGGTATCTAACGCAGCACTTACGGCATATGGGAATACAATAAACAACACATTAACACATACTCTTATTTCTATCACTGAATAAGACAATTGGTTGTCACAAATAAGCTAATAAAGTATGTAAGTTTATAATACTATATATGAATAAGGATGCAAGGAGACCTAGCATACATTTTTAGGACGTAGGACAAGAAATCTTACATTTGCCTTAGCTTACCATCTGACATTAATCAACCTTACATAAAGCGATGCTTATGCTTCTAATGGAATAGCAATGATTATTCTAATTAGAGATGTTTAAGTCTGCCTTACGAAACTGTATTATATAGCGCCTAAACAGACCTCATGTCGATTTAACTGTGTTTACTCAGATGTCTGTTATTTACCAAAAGCGTAATACATCACGTTGTCAAATGAATAAATCATGTCAGTTAGAATGTGAATTAAGTAAGAATATATATGTACTTAAAAATATTATTCTTTTATATCCCTCGAGATACACAGACATTCTGCTAAAAGCTAATGAAAGAAAATACGCAGATAAATCGTTAAGAAAAGATTTCATTTGCCGCTCTAACGATTTCTTTAGAATAAAAAAGAGCAAAAGCAACTTATCAAATGACCTTAAGCTCTCAAGCTTAAGCCACACTCCTATCGGGTCGAAAACTGTCGCGCGTACAACAATCTATAGAGTCATTTTTTATTGCTGGAAAAATAGCGCTCAATGCGGCCCTGGGTCCAACAAATTTCAATGTCAAATGCAATCCCAAATACGATACCTGGCGCAAACACGGCGGCCAGCAATTAAAGCGGTGAAATTGGAGCGTGCACCTGTTAACGAACTGGACTCCAATTCTGCTAATTTTAAAATACGCAAATAGGATCTTATTGTGTAACAATAGTTATATTTAGCACTACTTTTTCTGATTTATGGTAGATTTTGATTGGTAAAACCCTTTTTCACAATTATCTAATTGTAATTGTATAAAAATCTATTATACAATTACCAGTTTAAACCATGAACATTAAAGTTATACCGAAGTTATACCTACAGAAGATTATAAAGGGTCTGAATGTTAAGTAAATTAGTAGAATTGAGACCCTGTTAACAACTGCGCAAACACGTGCATTCCACGCGCGCCCGGAGTCCGCTTCAAAGGGTTCAAATGTCGCAAATGCCGGCTCTTTGTGTACCGCGTAACTTTTGTGCTTTAATGTTTACGTATTTAATATTAAATTCTTAGCAGTGCGCTTATGCTAAACTTAAAGAACATGCGGATAAACATATAACTGCAAGTCACAGTATCTAGTAATTTTCTTTCTTAATTCCCCCTTCACGTCCACACTCGCACTTCCCCCATACACGCACTTGTACTAAAACAAAACGACTTACAATAAGCACGCAAACGATCTTTTACACTAGGTTTCTCGAGAAAGGAAACTGAATTACCATTGCACATAAACCAATATAATTTAAAAAGGTTGTAGGCATTTTACTTAAATTATCATCATCATCATCATTACAGCCTAATTATGTCCACTGCTGAACGAAGGCCTCCCCTAATGATTTCCACGCGGACCGATCCCTTGCAGACATCCATCTGCTACCCGCCACCTTAACCAGATCATCCGTCCATCTAGTTAGGGGTCGGCCTACGCTTCGCTTTCTGTTACGTGGACGCCACTCGAGAACCTTTCCGCCCCATCGGCCATCGGTTCTACGCACTATGTGCCCTGCCCACTGCCACTTCAACTTGCTAATCCTCTGGCTATGTCGGTCACCCTAGTTCTCCTACGGATATCCTCGTTTCGGATTATTTGCGTAGACACCTAACATAGCCCTCTCCATAGCACGCTGAGCAACCTTGAGTCTTTTTAAGAGGCCCTTAGTGAGCGACCACGTTTCGCTTCCGTATGTCATAACTGGCAACACACACTGGTCAAAGACCTTCGTCTTGAGACACTGGGGTATTTTGGACGAAAAGATCTGCCTTAACTTCCCGAACGCTGCCCATCCTAATTGGATAAAACGCAGATTTTCACGCAAATTTTCTGTGAAATTGTAAGGCGACGCACTTGTCTCTGTAGGGAAAATAGTACCTACGCTCCGCTAGTATAGTCCGCCGCGGATTTATAGCGAACTCAACGCACACAGTATGTGATCATTTGCTACAAGGAAATGTAGAAAAAGTGCACGCTATGAATTCCAATAAATCAAAGGTTTTGCCATTACTTTTGTCCGGTCCGCTCACTGCATATCCTCGGTTATTCGGGAGGAGTATTTCTATGCGGTACTTTTTATCTTTCGTCTTTCCGTCTGCGTTACACGATACAGTTGATATCGATTAATTTAAGCAGACAAAAATGTTATGGACAAATATCCCTCGTCTGCGCAAGCTACAAGGCCTGAAAAAAATCTTTGTTCATGAGAATTGACGACCTTTTACTAGGTGTCAAATATATAGTTGACCACTATACTTCCAATTTTGGATGGCAACAACTTGGAAAGCCTGGACAGGCTTCAACCAAGCAATAATTATTCCTACACGCCAGACAAGCCCTTGCCCCGTCGGTAACGACGCCGGCGACCTTGCGGCCGACCTAGACCGTGCCGCCGGGATGGGCGGGATCGCCTATAAATAGACTAGTGTCATCGCCGGGCGTTGTCCGGGCACGGGTTAAATTTAACCACGTCCGACGTGCACTTCTCTAGTACATACTTCTTTAAGTGACAATGACAAATATTTTTGCTCATAAACTGAAATTCGTCGACTGAATTCATTACGTTATAAAACAATACTTGAAATTACTACCAGCCAAATAATGGACTGATGACTTGGTCAATGGTGGGGAGGGAAGACGCTGGATGTTAACTGTTATAGATCGGATCGTGTGGAACTCATTAGGGTAGGTATTTAGTCAGTGGACATTATTTTCACATAATGATAACGATGAATTGACAATGTATAAAGTTCGGTCCTTACTATAAAGGAAAAATTACAAGACTGACAAGGCTTGATACTGAGTCGTTAGAAAGATATCAACCGGTACTGCGGGATATCGTTTGAAAATGTTCTGTCTATAGTTATTGGTTTCGTGTATCTATTACCATCTGATAATAATCGCACTAGTCGAATGTTTCGCTACATAGCAAAAAAATAGAACTGAAATGATTTTGTCTAATTAACAAAACTTTTACAATATATCTGAAAGCTATAAAAAGCCGTCTCTTTTGACAAGAGTTTGCTACTAAAGAAAATTCTAAAGCAAACAAAAAATGACTAACTTTACTAGGTGGTAGACTCGATGCTGAGTCATCTAGGTAGGTACCACCGTAGTGCCATATATCGCCCCGTGAAATAGGGAATAGGAATGAAATAGGGTTCTGCATTCATTTCGGTATGAGGGCACTGTAGCTAGTAAAATTACCGGGTATAAGAAACCTAACATCTGTTGTGTCTGGTGACAGGCGCAGTGCGGCGTTGACGAATAATTATAACTGTCTATCAGTTGCTATTTTTCCTTCAATGGCATCCTTTCATGGTCGAGCTGGCGTATCACCATCAGGTGAGCATCCGGACCGTCCTGTACACTCTGTGTTATAAAAAAACTCAATACACAATATTCACCCAACCACAAGAATAAGATGAAGAAGAAGAATTTAGAAGCTACTTTTATTAGAACCTAATGGAATTGTCTACGTATTATACCAGAGGCCATTAATTCTCATTATCAGATTTACGTTACGCATTGGCAGATATAAATCACTCGAGGTAAGAAAGGTTGACTTGCGATAAATATGACTCGAGATACATTACAACCTTTCAGAAGAAAGATTGGCGCGCCGTTAGCGAGCGAAAGCGATAAAAGCTTTCGCAATATTATTCGCATGGTGAAAAGTAAGATTCATGAGGTAAAATCGAAGAGAATAAATAAACCTGTGTTCGTGGATTGCCGAGGTCTCGCCTGCTACGCAGGTAAAAACAATTTATTGACTGCGAAAACTTGTGCCGTTACTGTATATATTGTCCTATTTGTTTCTGTTATTGTGAGCGTTAATATTAACCAGCAAGATGTTATTAGCACCGGATAATATGATTGTACCGTGCCACGAAGGAATAACATGAACCTTTTGAAATTTACTTTGTTATCCACGTTACAGTATGAGACAGATGTAACATTACGTCACTATGCACTATTTTTTCTTTACAAAGTCTAAAAGCCTTATGATCATCATCATGATCGTCATCAGCCTATTACTTCACATCGCAGAGCACACAGGCTTGCCGCACAGCGTGGCTATGGTTGCATTGAGCCGTGACTCGTACCATGATATAAAATGCAATATACTCGGAATCGGTTTTTATACTACCTTTTATGCGCAACTGACATGAAAGGTAGTGTAAAATGCGAGTATATAAAGTTGGGCAGGATTCGGAGTTTCCTGAAAAGTGCCCAACTTTTAGACGAACTCTAAAAGAGGATCGAGTCACAAACGATCGTTTAGGTCGAGGTGACAGGTCTGGAAAAGCCTAAATAGCCCCCAGAATCTCAAATAATAATACTCAAAGAATAATGAAACTCGTATAATAATATACACGTTTTTTGTGTACTACCTACCTATATTAGTAGGCAACAAATAAACTACTAACTAGTCAAATATGAATTATACCTCGTACATATTAATTAAGTAGATTAATATGTAAATTATACACATTTCTGTCGCTAATATGATAACAATGCTAATTAGGTTTACAAACTGATACTGTAATGTATTGCAAATTGTTGGAAGCATTGTCATCGTTCTTATAACGTATGTATGGCATAACGCTGCCCAACATATAGTCCGAGAGCCGGCAGTATAAAAGTCATATGTATAAATTATGCATGCGGGCAAATCAGGCATTTTCAGTGTCGACCTTTAGTTCTATGGTTTCTCAGACTATATTTTAAAAAATGTTCATGCCGGCTCTCCGACTAATACACGTCATACACGTTGACGACC
Source organism: Leucinodes orbonalis (assembly GCA_019425675.1). Classification (NCBI taxonomy): domain Eukaryota; kingdom Metazoa; phylum Arthropoda; class Insecta; order Lepidoptera; family Crambidae; genus Leucinodes; species Leucinodes orbonalis. Next base: position 21,726 of record PQWD01010335.1, read on the forward strand.
CACGACGACGTTGGTGTAATGATTTAGACGTTGGCTACTACACCATGAGTACCGGATTAGATCTCCGGGCAGTACAAACATTTGTGTGCATGAACATGCCTGTTTGTATTGGTCTGGGTGTCTTCTATGTATTATGGATGTGTTTACAAGAAAAATGTATATTATGTTAATCAGTTGTTTTGTACCCGTAATACAAGCTTCACGCTAACTTGGGGTTAAATGGCGTTGTGTGAATGTCAGTGGATAAAACACAAGAGTGCATAGCACTCTTATTTCACAGGACGATATCTGACACTGCGGTGGTACCTAGACGACTCAGTATCGACTTAAACACTTTATAAAAGCTAAGTTCAGCTAAGTTGCTTTAAATACTCAAAAACAAATGCTTTCCCCAAACGTCTATTGAACTCACGACCTCGTATGTAGGCCGGTCAATAAACCGGTCGCAGTGAACTTTAAGATACCTATAGTTCAATACTATGTTGTTAAATTATAGGATACTGTATTAGAAAAGTTTATTATACAAACTTTTACAACAGAACTTCATGAAATAATAATTTTCTACTTGGAACCACCGATTTGTATCTATGTATTTGTTAAAACCATGTCGCGAGACGTGTATTAGGTAAAACGGGATATCGTATAAAGTTAACATATTTAAAGAATGCAAACTAAATCAAAACAAAAGATAATGTTTGTTGTTTTTTGATCGAAAAGACTAAAGTCTTCTTATAATTAAATACAGTTTTCAAAAATCCATATTTCTAATTTTTTATTTGTTATGTTCCTTGTTACTCTTTGATAAGCATGTTCATCTGTTATTGATACATTACCAGAAAATATTTGTTGTCTTTCTTTATGTATGTAAACTGTTTTCATACATTTATATAATTTCATTTTAACCCTTCAACCTGCGACTTCCGGACCCTCGGCCCCTAAAGAAATATTTGCTCATTGGTTTCCACTCAAACCCTAAATATTGTTCATACTGGGCCCCCGGGGCGTAGCTGTGAATATTTAAATAACTAATATACGAGTAAGGGATTCGATAATAACTAGTTCATCCCGTGCCTGAATTTTATCAGAATTTAAAGTAACCCGGTACGAAAAAAATAGAACACAGTATGGTATAACATTTCACCCAAGTCATTAGACTAAGAAAGGTCTTTAAAAAACATTTCCGACCGAGTGCAATCAGTACAATCCCGACTGATATTAATGAGTTCGGCATAAAAAGGCACTTAGGAACATCAAGCGGACTAAAATTTGGACGTGATCCAGTGTTTTATTGCTAAGCATCGGGAGACTGGCGATTTGGCACAAACTCGCATTACTACCGGCGCTTGTGAATAATTCAAAAACAACCAAGAAATAATATGTATTTCAACAGTTTAAGGTCACAAATTGGTTGAGATCTGGATAGAGTTTGGCAGCAGAGGCGCGATGACAATGCCAAGTACGCTGTAGGTACATTATTCATAAATAATGTGACCATTATTTGGTGCCCCTCAAGGACCTAGTATTCTTTTATTATATAATGAAGATTTCGTGATGAGGTCTTTAACAAATCAAAACAAAAATAAAATAACTACAGAAAACATTTTTTGAAATCGATTTATCATCCTCGGCTCATCATACGTCCCCACCGAGGGGCACGAGCCGACCCGTATATGGTGTACAGGCCTTAGTGGACGACTAAGGCCTATAGACCATATACGGGCGACGGTGGCTCATTGGTGTTGACTGTTGCCTTCCTGATAACTCTGGATCTGGAGGGCGCAGGTTTAAATTACGCCACATACCAATGTCTTTTCGAAATTATATGTACGTTTATCCGACGCTCTTACGGTGAAGGAAAAAATCGTGAGGAAACCTGCGCACGCCTAAGAAGAAATTCAAAGGTTGTACGTGATGTCGGCAAATCCGCACTGGAGCCGCGTGGACGACTAAGGTCTATTCATCCTAAACGGGTAGGCTGTGACCTACCGTGAGACATTAAATGAGCTGAGGATGATGAAAGAAGCTGTATACATCCCACGATAACAAATACATAGTATTCCCATCGATCGCTTCGTTCCAAAAAACCAACGTAGACAACACCCATTTACAAAGTAGTGGTAGCTCATCAACGTTGCTCTTTTATAATCAGGACACTTATTTCACATCCACACATTGGAAAATCGGGACGTTCCCGCTGGGCTCGCTGGCCATGGTCACATTAACTACCGCAGCTGTCATCTGCCATGTGCATGGAAATTGTAGGAGCATATGATTTGTTTACGTTGGCATCGTGGAATAATTTTCGGTGATACACAGTTTCAACGAGCTTATTCTGGTTATGTATGATGCGCTTTGTATCGTAGAAGTCTTCTCATGTTATATTATTAATAAGTTTCAAATTGTACTAAGCCCATACTCGATGCATAATCATGTTATTTTTCTAGTATCCAGCGATTACAAAATAAAATATAAAGTGTTTGCTGTAGCTATTCTCACGGGAACATTTCAGAATAACTTAATACTATACAGTAATGTCGGAAGTTCTAATACTGACGATAAAACGAGCAAGCATACTCAGTTTCACCGTAAATGGTTTCCTTAAAATATTTTTGACGGACCCTTGGTTTGTGAGAGCTAAGCAGAAATTGAGTTTTAAGGTTTATTACGGCTCTCTCTTGCGGCACAGAGTGTTTTTATAAGGTTAATACAGAGTTTAAAATAACGTCTACGTATCTTCTATACTAAAGTCATATGTGTATGTTTATAATACATTTATTAGGTAGTCTATGTTATATAAGTACGCAGGCCGGTGAGAATACTATTAAAAGCAGAAAAAGAAATCGTTTATATTATAAATCGTAAAAAAAGTACGAAGTTTAATGACACTCAAATTAAAGTTGTCAACTAACCCCGGGGGATTAGGCGGGTCCTTTAATCTACGGGATGACGCAGGCTTTCTCGGTAAAACACAGAATTTAATTACGAAATTTAATTGCCTACGGTAAGTAAGGAATATATGTAGGTATTTGCAAAGCCCTTAGGATATTTTAACTAATATATTTTTTTACATTTACTGAATTGCTTTTATAGACAACGAACCATTTTTATTGCTTTTTTAAGTATACTCGTTTCAAATATTTCTATTCTACCTTATTATTTACTTCCATTATAGCCACCAATAAATCCACACCTGGATATAGGCCTACTCTAGTCTAGAAGTTTGTCATTTTGAGTTTTCGCAGTATAATTCGCCGAAATTATCACTTAAACGTGTTCGAGTATTTATTATGCCGTCCACTTGCTATAACACCGTTAACTGACGAGCACATTCGGCTGATAAGTAATACAAATTGTGCACGATTATACACCAATGATGTAAAAAAGTAGATTCGGGATACGTCACGAAACAATCGAAAAAAGTGTTCCGAATGCAGCGACAGCACACATACACATACATATTTCGAATGAGCATTCATTTACCTAAAGTCTACAAACTGTATTCGATTTTGAGGCACGTATAGCGTATCTACCTTTACATAAACAGAACAGAATCATTGTTATATACCCTATTAGTCATGTTTTACATGCGAACTCCTTTATAATATCTCAATGATGAGAAATAGTAATATAAGTGATGCCTTATCCGAAGTTCTTTTCCGTTAAACAGGGTTTCTCAGTTTTATATCGAAAAAATGTGACAGCCGTATTGGATAAGTGTCACAGAGCCATGTTTGGGCAGCTTGGGCTAAGCTTTGCCGGATTGATATCACAACCTCAACGAAGGCCGGTTATAAATATTGCTTGACATTACATTTTGTAGAACGAGCAACGTTACCTACTACAAGTAGAGTATCAAAACTCCCCTCCATCCTCATTAGTAAGCGCCTTGTGAATAAGAATAATTACGAGGGAGATAGTTTAATTCATGCCTCCCTATTTTTTCCCCTATTTCCTTTGCATAGCAACATCATTTTTCAACCATATTATCGCGTGCAAAATGCTATCGAGTCACGTAACCCATCAGGGTCCGTAGGACCGCTTCTTTCATCGGTATTTATTACACTACTTAACACGATAAATAAATAAAATAGAGACACGAAAAAAAGGAGTTTATATTTAAGTAACACGCAGGCATCATACTATATAAAAAATAAAAAGTTTTGTTAGTTCAGTATTTTCATTATACTTAGTAATCAGAATCCTAAATAATTCTTACATTATTGTATTGATAAATATTGTAGATTAAATAAAAAGTATTTGGATCATTTATAGAACTTACGCAACTGCGTATTATTTTCTTCAAAGACGCTGCACATACCTGTAACAAAACAATAAACGGTTAGTTGTTTTTAATGTTTTAAAAACAACATAATTTATGTAAATTTCATGTATCTTTCAAATTAATTAAAACCACAATTCAATCTAATTTATTTTAGTTGAACATTATTTTTATTAAAGAGTAGGTACTTGTACTCGACTTCACAAACAGGGCTCCCAATGTTAACTACATTATTATGTTCAACTACAACACAAAAAGCGATTCCAAATAGTATATGGACATCATCATCATCATCAGCTCGTTAAACGTCCCCACCGAGGGGCACGAGCCTACCCGTATAGGGTGATTAGGCCTTAGTCGTCCACGCGGGCCCAGTGCGGGTTGGACGACTTCACACACAACCTTCGAATCTCTTCGCAGGCGTGCATGAAGGTTTCCTCACGATGTTTTCCTTCACCGTAAGAGCGTCGGATAACGTACATATATTTTTCGAAAATTCGAAAATACATTGGTACGTGTCGGGATTTGAACCTCAACCCTCCCGGTAGGAAGGCGACAGTCCACACCACTGAGCCACCGACGCTCAACATGTGACGTGGACATAAATATCCATTAATGATTCGCAAGGAGCACACAAAGCTTTCATCCTTGACGGCCATTGCAATCTTATGTGCTCTTTTACGCCAAATTCACTAGTAGTGGCATCTTGGTTATCAATACTTCTACAACAATATCTTCCTCACTATATACAAATTTAAAATATATGCATATTTATCTAACTAGATCCGTACATACACAGCTAAGAAATGGACGCATAGACTAACATGAGGGCGCTACACTCAAGATCACTCTCTCCATAAATAATTGTATTTTTAAATATAAATAAATATCCACTGACATTCACACAGCACCATCTAGAACCATATTAAGCGAGGAGCTTGTAGTTTAGTTTCTTTTTTTGTTAATGCATATATATTATACATAAAAACACCCAGACCATTACAAACAAACATGTTATGCACACAAATGTATGTACTGTACGGGGATCGAAACCCGGAAATCTTAGTGTAGTAGCCGACGTCTTCACCATTTCACCACATGGGCCGTCAAATAAATATACTGTTATAGTTAATTCAATCAGCAAGTTGGAGTAGGTGCCGGCAGAGTGTTGAGGTTGTGTGTGAGGATGGCCGTAGAAACAAATGCGTTACGAGCTCTCGAGTGGAGACTGCCTGTATAATTTTAGCGCTATGTACTAACTTTTTGCGAAAATCGCTGGTTAGATAGACGAAAAAGCAGAAAAATCTGACGCGTCTGGGAGACCTATTTAGAAACGGAGATAAATTGAAAATAGAAGCTTAATCTTAAGACCTATGCCTCGATCTAGATTCTGAAACCGATCGGGCGTTTCGTGCCTGTTCCGTTTGTTCGCAACAAAGCGATTAAATTTCCGCACATCTGACTACAATGGTGCGTTGTTAAGAAATTCATTTGCGCGTTCATAACGCAGAATAGAAATACCCACTCCAGGCCATTGTGTATAAGAACTTATTATGAAAACTTGATAATCGTTTTCCTTGGAGAAGCTTGATAGGACGAATTTTTGCGAACAACTTTATACTGAAGAATTATAACATAGTTTCATTTTGAAATTAACAACTTTAGAAGCATAATTTGTAATGCGTGTGAGTGACGGCAAAGTAGAAAACAATGAGTACCTACCCTGTACGCTGACCTTTTCGAGCCGTAAGAGGCTTAGGAATATAGCATTCAGCAGAGTATGCGCTAGCAGCGCTATTAATTACAGCGCTTACCTCTATCTCCAACTTGCCAGCCCAGTGTGTCACCTTATATAGCATTACTTCCTCACTATCGTTGAGATGGCCTACTAACAGACGTGTCTGCGCACATAGATACGAAATGAGGAGATCTTAAGCAAAACTTAAGTAACCGTAGTTAAAGCAAGTGAATCCAATGGACAGGTCAGAAAGAACTAATGACTAAGCCAATGCGCAGCAGATGAATCGGCTACCGCTAAATGAAAGGGAAGCCGAGGCCAGCCTCCAACCTGGTGGAGCCTACCCGTATAGCCTTATAGGCTGTATAGTCCATAGTCGTGCACGCGGACCCCGTGCAGATTGACCGACTTCACGCACAACCTTGAATTCTCCGTAAGCTGGCAGTTCCTCGCGATGTTTCCTCACGTGAGAGCGTCGGATAAAATTACATATATTTCGAAAAATTCGAAAATACATTAGTACGTTGATGAATTTGAACCCCTCCCATCGGAAGGCAACAGTTTACACAAATAGGCCACCGATACTCTATCATTAATATATTTGATCAATGTAATCTCCACATAGCTTTGCTGTGCGCAAGGCTTGTGCCTTGCAGAATGCCGTTATAGGCTAATGATGATATAATATACCTACCTAAGTACAAAATTGATTATTGTTACTTTAGGTGATATTTATTACTTCGTGGGTAAGTAGGGGCACCCTTATCTCATTATATGATTGTAGCAAAAGGTAATATTAGGTACAACATTGATATTGAATATTGCGTTTGATGATAGTTACTTCCCTGTTGCGAAACCAATGCTCTATAACGTCACACTTGCAAAATATATTTTCTCATAGATTCTAACTTAAGTATCGGACAGTCCGTTGACAAGCGGTTTAACTTGATATATCACTTCTATGGAACTCCGTGGGCAATTCGGCAGCAACAAACTAAGTTGACGAAGCTCTTAGTTTGATTTTAGCTGGATCTTCGTTCAAGTTTTGCAGTATAATATAGCAAATTTCAGTACAATAAAGAATAAGTTCTTCTTTGTATTATCATATTACGCTATAATACTAGGCTTAGTGAGCATTAAACTTCTAGTTTAACATATGAAGAAGAAAAAACTACGGGTGGGATAGTTATAGCAGATATACAGATATTAAATCATAGGAAATTGAAAATTAACTTCTGAGTTTCTTGTCGGAAGTACCAATATGTTAAAATATCTACCAGCGCCAGACAAAACAAACGCTAAATATTACAAACAGAATTCGGTTTCACTAAAACTCATAAAACTAATTAGTTTTAGTTTACCAACCAGACTTCTGAACATAAAATAAACCTTTAACGCAGCGTGTAAACTTTAGTATTAAACGGAATTTCACCAAAATTCCCACAGGAACTCCTATCCCAAATGTTTGTTTTATGATTTATTGTTTCGTAAGCTAGAACGTGAAGAAAACTTGACACAAGGTATTATTCTCGCGATAGATAATAGATAGATATTAAACAAGGTAAAATTGATACGTTTTACTGGGGTTTATTTCTGATGAATGCAAACGAAAAATGTACATATATTAAATTGGAATAATTCATAATTCATAATTCATTTATTCACTTAAATTTGCAACAGTGGTATACAACTTACAAGTCACACATAATAAGTAGCAGTTGTTATTGCTAGTTCCAAATTTACCTTTTCAAGGTGTTAGTGATATTATAAAATAGGTACATAGTTTAACTTCATCTCACAATTCTGTACGTTTTTTAATTATAAATACATTAACAATTGAATTCATAAATCATAATAACCAATTGAATTTATAAATAATAATTACAATTTAATATAAAATTAAGATCAAATAAAATAATAAATTAAAAAAAAAAACAAATATATTCAATAGTCATGCGTCCTAATCTACTAAATAACATCAAAATATCCATATTCAATTTACAGGCTTTTGTCGTCAAAATATTCTTTTAAGCAGTAGTATGCCTTCGACACTAGTAGTTTTTCCAAACTTCTTTCAAATTTGATACCCTGGAGACATTTAAATGAGTATGGCAGGTGATTATATATTTTAATAGCCATAAAGTATGGACCATTTTTATACACTGAGAGGCGTGCCAAAGGAATTATTAAATTATTTTCACGCCGTGATCCGCATTTTCCAGGTAAATCACCGACTCTTTCAAAGTGCTCAGGGTATTTTTTTACCATACGGCATATTTCAAAAATGTACAAACCAGTGACAGTCAGAACTTTCAGCTTTACAAACAGCGGCCTACAAGAGTCTCTTGGTGCAGTGTGTGTTATTATTCTTAGACATCTCTTTGTAGGATCAGCACTGATTGCACATTGGTGGCGTTCCCCCACAGTGTTATCCCATATCTTATCCAGGCAGCAGCGTGGCTATGGTACGCTATCAGGGCACATTCAACGTTTGTGTCCTTACGAAGCTCGCGCAGTGCATACGAAAATTTGCTCAGTTTAGACACCACCGTATCGACGTGGTTTTTCCAGGTCATGGTTGAATCCATAGTAATGCCCAGGAGTTTAAACGTACTCACCTCTTCAATGTTTTGACCGTCGATAGACAATGAAGAGTTAATCCCTAGTCTCTGGTATGGTCGAAATTGCATAATTTTTGTTTTCTGAAGATTTAGTATTAGGCCTATATTATTTAAATGTTCTGTAATCTTTGCAAGAGAATTCTTTAATGTGTCATGTAATGCATTTGGGTTATTATAGCTGCCAGAAACAATGAGGGTTGCGTCATCCGCGAACATTATTACCTTCTGGGGTTCCATAACAGATGGCAAATCGTTGATGTAGGCTAGAAATAGCAAACAACCGATAACACTACCTTGTGGGATTGATCCGGATACAGTTTTGATAGGAGACTTAAACTGATTAAATTCTCGCTTTGTTTCATTATAGTGTAATACCTGTACAAACTGCTTTCTATCTTTCAGGTAAGATGTAAGCCATTTTTCAGCTTGACCTCGTATGCCTAATGAATGTAATTTTTTTATTAGTACACTGTGTTGGACCATATCATATGCCTTGGACATATCCATAAAAACGGCAATCGCGCATTGGTTTTTATTTAAAATATCTAGTATTTCAACAGTGCAGTTGAAGACCGCAGAAGAAGTAGAGTGGTTCTTACGAAATCCGTGCTGATTTTTTGACAGTGCCCCGTTCTTTTCAAAGAAATGGTAAATTCTCTGGCATATAATCTTTTCATATATCTTTGAAATAACCGTAATAGAGCGACAGGTCGATAATTCGAAGGGCAAAATTTATCACCTTTTTTGAAAATTGGTTTGATTACAGCGAGTTTCAGGCTGTCTGGGAATATTCCTTTATTATATGATTGATTTATAAGAAATGTTAGTGGTTTCACAAATTCTTCTACACAGTGCACTAGGAGTGTTGCCGGGATGTCGTCATGCCCGCAAGTATTATTTCGTTTCAGTTTGAGTATGGTTTTTTTTACCTCTGATTCGGTTACGCTACTCAAAAAGAAGGAGTTGAGAAGAGGATTTTTACTGCGATAATTGGGACAAATTTTATGACTATTTGAGTTAACATGCAAATAATGATTATTAAATATATCAGCTATGTCCGCCGGACATATAATTTTTTTATTATTTACTTTTAATGTTATGTTTTCATGATTTGGATGTTTACATAGTTTAGTTTTGTCTTGAATCATTTTCCACATTGTTTTATACTTGTTTTTAGAAGATTTAAACCTATGTATATAAAATTTCTTTTTTTCTGTGTTTATTATTTTTTTTAAGATTTTGTTGTATGATTTTGCGTATATTTTTAGATGTTCGTTATCAAATTTAGTTGTAAGATATCGTAATATACGTTTATGATAGCACTTTTTTATCCCCTTACTTATCCACTTTGCCCTTCGGTTGGTTCTTACTTTTATAAGGATTTTAGGTATATGTTTGTCCAATAGTTGTTTTATTTTCAACTGGAAGTGATTGTAATTTGTATTTACGTCCTTTTCAGGGACAATAGTTCTTGCCAGCGTATATTTACTAATTCTGCTTTAAAATTTGCCATGTTTTTATAGTTATACATTCTTTTATGTATTTTGTGAATAAAACTATTCTCAGTAATATTTTGTTGAAATGCTATTTGTCCTATTAGAGAGTTGTGGTCCGATAGTTGATAGTTTTTAACGTCTGTTTTTATATGTACATTACCGCTTACTATAAATTGGTCTATACAAGATGAAGAGTTGCGGTTCCCGGGTGTGTATCCCCTATTAGAGAATCCCATGTGAAACTGCTCAGAACAATAGGATATTAGTAAAATCAATTTGATAATTTAATGCTATGTGTGATTACATATAAATGTCCGTCACTAGCTAACGCCGTTAACTGACGAGCACAATTTTTCTATATAAAACGAAAAACCTTGTTTAACGGGAAAAACTTCGGATAAGGCATTTCATATTGCTATTTACCTTCATAAAGATATAACGGATTTTGCATGTAAAACATCACTATTACTTACTGTGTGTAATCGTGCACAATTTAAATTTCTTATCAGTCGAACTTAAATTTGTGCTTGTCAGTTAACGGTGTTTTAGCTAGAGAACGGCAGTACAAGTATACTTACTGCAATCTCTTACAACATCATATATAAATGATACGTCAGCATTTTTAAGTAAGATGAACCCTCTGTAACATGTTTTATATGTAGTTGGATTGAATACTTACTGAGCACATAATATTATGTTAATACTGCGTAATTTTTTTTCTGAAAGTATTGTTGATAATTTTATATAATACATGTGACCATGACTACGACAACTTCGTACTCACAGTGTTTTGCATTTATTGCCTGTAATTTTTAACATTTGCTTTTTACATTTAGACCTTATTTAGCGTAGTAAAAATACTGCTTGTTTCACTTAAATTTTAAAGCCTTCTAACAGTAAACATATATAACATAGAAAAGAATAAAGATATAAAAGGCTAAATAGGGTAATAATAATCAAAACCCTACATAAGGAGCACTTTAAGAGAAAAGTGTCTGAAACTATTTTAAATTAACACGTTTAACTCTGTCATGGGCAGGCGTATCACTTGCCATCAGGTGATCGTCTTCAAAGTACTGGTCACAACGTAATATAAAAAAATAAAAAATAACACTCTAATCAAAGGATTTTTGTTTGGATTTCAGCTGAATTCAGACACATATAGTGAATCTCCTACATAATAGTTGCGTTGACATCTGACCTTGCCTATGTAGGAGCCGGGTTGGATAAATATTTTTCCTCCCGTGTTCCAATATTATTATCCAGGTTTCATTTGTCGGCGGCTCTGCCTCGCCTTTGTTGGTTCAGAAAAGAGGGATTTCGTAAATCCCATTATTTATGTTGGATGTAAAGTGTTACACAGTGTACCACGAAACTTTGTTCTGTGATTGTTATTATTCTTCTATATAATATGATTTCAACCACATATAATAATCACCCTAGAATACACATTGAAATTAACTGTAATATATTTATTATAATCAACTAAATGTCAAACATAACAGTCGATTAAAAAGTTTACGTACGAGTAACACAACGAGAAACTAACTTAGACAGCATTAATAAAAATAGTTCAAATTGAAGAAAAGTGAGTAACTATTGACATAAAAAATATATATTTTTAATTTGAACCATGTATTCCTAATATTTACATACATAATGTATGTATGTATGTAACCCTTGACCATCACTGAAAAATTGTAACAATATATTATGATCCACTCCCGTTATTCATTTTCATGAGTTAGTTATGAGCACCACCGCGGGCCTGAAAATTTGGTATTCTAAATTAAATACATAACAGCTGTTACGCTTATTAATAAATGCGCCCCTTAGGGCATGTTTAACGGTACCATATAATAAATGAGACTAATAAAGGAAGAAAAAGGCTAAAATATAATAAACAGTTATTAAAAGCTTTTGAAGTTCCTGGAAGATAATAATTTTCAATAGATTCGTTAGGGGCGCATCTTACTGGGTGAGCCCCAGGAAGGTAAATTAGCCACTACATTTACTTGAAGCTCTTGATCAAGTCCGTTCAATTAAACCGGCGATTCAGCGTAGAATAATTTGCGCCGCTTCTTGCTATTTGACTTATTCAAATTAGCTGAAATATTTGGTGATGAGTTAAAAAATCGGGGAATCGAGAAAGTAGTTTGTTGTGATCTACATTTCCAAAATAAATATTTGTATGCACGACTATAAGAAGTCAGAAAATATCTTTATTTAGCGGAGATATCCGTTGATTAGTGTTTTTTTATTCTCTATGTAGGTTGTGTCACTGATTTTTCAAATTTATTTTATCTTTGATTTACTCGATTACACAATAACAAACAAAACAATGCATCGTACTAAACGTAATCCCCGAATTCACTAACGCTTAGCAGTCGATGAACCAAAATATGTTTTCATACGAAGATATTATCAGTAAGCCCCGACTGACTTCCAACGCTCAACAGTTAATTTGTTCGAGCCTTATCTTTATATGCCGCCTCGAAGCCAGAAGGTATCAGGGCGTCATTAAGACTCATTATTCAACTGAGGGAACACAAATAAACGGATATCTCCGCTAATTAATTCCGAGCACGTACCGACACCCGTGCGCTAAACTATTTATTAAGAAACTGAAGATTAATTAAGTTTTGAATGGGTCCTGAAGTGAGGGCGTATACTAGAGATTGATGTGTTTTAACATGCGAGTGTTCTTTAAAATGTCTAAACTGGACATTATTATAATACTTCCTACTCCATTTTTTAAGGAACTCGTAGTTTATTGGTATTTATATAGATTTTTTAAATAAATTATACGGAAGGAATATTGCAAAGTTATGTGTTTCTTTTATATATATGTTACATATTTTATATTGCAAATGAAATAAAGTTCGGCTGCTAGCTAAGTGAGAGCTTAATAGCGTAGCAGTCAAATTCAAGCATCGGATTAGACTTAATATTATCACGCGTGGACGTGCTTTGGAAGGCTTGTTAAACCGTTGGTTAAGGCTTTGTTCCATTGGTACCTTATATAACTAATCATCTTCGAAAATTAAGACGTTTTCGAAGAAGAATATTTTACACTCTTAAATAAGATATTACACTCCAGTAATCTGAGACCTATGGCCTCATAAGGCGTCATTTACTATTAGGCGAGGCGTTTTCCCTCCTGTTTCATCATCATCATTAGTTATCCCACTGTTAGTCAAAATAAGTCGATGATTACATAGTACATGGTACAATTTAATAGTCGCATGACTATGGTAATCGGTATCACCGTAAAACCTTAAAACACGTCAATACAAAAACAAAAGAAATCAACAATTCAAAAGGTGTCCACGTGTGCTCAAACACCTAACCGATTAAACAAGCTCACTGCGCAATATGTAATCAAACATTCGAGTTGGCCAGCGGGCATTCCAATCACGCACCAGCAACGACCTTGAAGGTACATACCAAGACGTGCCCTTAAAAGGGTCCCTTTGTCTGTACGCTTCACGCATCATAACAGACAATTTATTTACAAGTGTCTCTGTAAAATTAGGGGACTTCCACAAGACAATTTGCTGTAAATTTAGAGAAAGGATTTTTAGATGATTGGATGGACCATAATCATTTAATATTCATATCATCATCATCAGCTCATTAAACGTCCCCAGCGAGGGGCACGAGCCTACCCGTATAGGGTGTTTAGGCCTTGGTCGTCCACGAGGGCCCAGTGCGGATTGGCCGACTTTACCTTTGAACCTCTTCGCAGGCGTGCGCAGGTTTTCTCACGATGTTTTCCTTCACCGTAAGAGCGTTGGATAACGTACAAATAATTTGGAAAATTAAAAACACATTGGTTCGTGTCGGGAATTGAAACACAGCCCTCCCGATAGAAGGGCAACAGTCCACACCATTGAGCCACCGACGCTCTCTTATAATTTTAATATAATCCTTTTGACAGCCAAAAGTAAATGTCAGACAATGTAAATAAACAAACACATTATCGTTCAAAGCGCACGATTGACTTCTAGGGAAAAAAGATAGATATGGAGGTCAGATTGAACTACTCAAACTGTCAATCTTATGCATGGACTCTCTTAGAGGAAAAACTGCAATTTAGAATTATGCTAAACACCAAAGAATGTTTTTTTCAATTTAATTACGACATTGCAAGCTGGATCACCGTACTGTCTCAAAAGAAAGATTTAGATAGATCAATTCTTTATTGCACACACACAGTCACAGTAAATAAAAAAAAAAACTTTTAGCTAAGTTCAACCATAACTTTAGACTGCATATAATCGTGTAGTTACTAGTAAAGCAAATTCCTTGACAATACACGGGTCTTTAACATTGTATGTAAAATTTAGGACAAGAAAATTTCTGAAGACAATAATAAAAATCTAAAGTGCCCCTGTATCTGCATTCACCTAAAATAGCCGTATAGCAATAATTAAGCCCAAGGCTGCCAAAGTAAAATGCGAAGGCGAGACTGCTTGTAAAACTGAAAGTTCACGGTTCACCTACTGCAAGGGTATAATATGACCATATAATAATGTCTAAGTCTAGAGTAACGCCAGCGTATTCATTCAACGCAGTATTCTTGCTTTTTTCTATCTTCTATGGGCAGACATTTGACCGCCATGTCACTTGATGGTAAGTGATGATGAAGCCGAGGATGGATCGTGCCTGCCTAGAAACAGACTATACATGTATAGGCATAGGCTACGCGAGTTGATTTCCGTTACTCATCTAATAGCCTTTTGTGTGGAAAGGCCTGTGTGGCCTGCAGTGGGTTTTTTATGTAACAAAGTGTACCGGACGGCCAGGATGATAGGAAGTGACACTCCACCATACGGCCAAGTGATACGACCATGACACAGCGGCATTGATTGAGAAACAACTTATAGACAATTATTATTCCCCATCATCTCCGCACTGCGTCCGACACCCGAGACAACAGATGTTAGGTCTCTTATACCCGGTAATTTTACCAGTTACAGTGCCCTCAACCCGAAGAAACACAGAAGTGCAAAACACTTCAATTCAAGCTGATGATGATGACTGTCTAGTGAAATATATAAAAAATATTTTCGTATTTTAAGTGTAAGACATAAACGCAAATTTATTTACTCAACGGTATCAATCATTGGTACTGATCGAAGAAATTATATTAAACGTTTAGTGTTTCCCAGCATCCCGGAAACTTCGTTGAAATCTCAACGTAATATTTTTACCAACGAGGAAGTTTACGTTACACTGGAAATGATAACGGGATTTATTTATCGACACGATCAAAAGCTTTCTGGTACTCTCTGTTTAAGGTCAAACAAATAGGTTTTAATTATTCAATGACGATTTACAAACAGTATCGTGATTACAAAAATAAAAAACATGGAAATATCACTGGTATGAGAAAGGCATGATGAAATTTATTGCTCATACAGACTGATTAGCATACAACTAATCTGGTTAAAAATGGTAACAGCTGCTCATTGATACACGAAGACACAGATCTTTTAAAAATATACACGATAAATAGGTAATAGCCCACAGACATTCAGAAAAAAAAACTTAACATTCATAAATATGAAACATAATTCGTAAAAAAAACATTTTCGACCCTTAAAGTTCGAATCGCTGCAACTGAAGCCAATACATACAATATCAAAATATTAAAGCTTGTGTCAGTACCAACCTCTGTGTAAATGCTCTCTCAAGCATCAAATAACTCTCGATATATACGAATACCGAAACCAATAAAAAACATGTCCCAGAAACTAAACCCACGGCGAGCATTCCATTTCCGTCGGTGTGACAACTTATCCTGTACACATTGCACGTTCGTGTAAATAAACGACTTACCGCCCCCGTTGGTATCAATGGCTGCCATTTCCCAACACGCTTCCCATAGACTCGGTTTCAGTACACTCGAGTCGAATAGGAATGCCGAGTAACCGTTGAAATATTCGCATAGGATTCTGAAGTGATGTTAAATACATACGTATTGAGCAGACGTGGTGGATTAACTACTGACTAGTTAAGGTTTAGAGAGGATGTTTAGAGTTCTCAGGCTTTATTACACATACATACCGTCACGCCTATTCAAAGATAAGGTAGACATCTTTTCATAATCTGCCAGCCTATTACGTTCCCCTGAAGGGCAGAGGCTTTCCCGCACAGCATAACTATAGGGTCTCAAACCCATCACGCAGGCCCAATGCGCATTGCGTTACTTATTTAGTACGATGGATAATTAGTTAACATTAGGTATAAGTCCATTATATACAGAAAGGGAATCGAGCACGTCCGACTGGTCACTAAGATATTCCCAAGTATGTCTATTTCAGTTCCTAGGAAGTGTCACCGTGATTTATAGGAAACGCGGGCGCATTATGCATTCAGCGCTCGACCGCGCGCCGGCACTGGATGAACTAAGGAATCAAGCATTCATATCAGATGAATGTCGTTTATCAGTTGACAATATCATTTCTGCCTTTAGACGTCCACTGGTCGACTTATATCCAATGCTTTCCTTATCTTACCGGTATAAAGTAACTTGAACCCAATGTATTTCAGCAAATTTAAATCGGTCATCTGTTCATATTGCCGGCGAACTGCCCACGCTGCACCTTCCCGCTCATTTCAAACATACTCTTAACTTACTTATTGTTACACTGGTAACGAAACAGATAGCGAAGAAATCTCTAAAATGTAATCTTCAGTAAAATGGAAACTTTCTTTTCATTCCACATAAAAATATTTTTGATTATCGTCGCACCTAATTTTTATTGTATATTAATCCGTGACCTCACCTTAAAATGACCTGATATCAAACAGATTACAATTTTTCAATCATAGTATCCCCTTTCCCGAGTTGTGAAGAGTTAGAACCACTATATTGTCAAAACAACATTAAAAGCGGAACGTTTACAGCACATGTATTGTAATAAAAGAGTTAACTAAATTTTCCAGGTTAACACCGTTCCGTATTCCGCTCGCCAAACATTCGTGTTGTACAGAATTCAGTAACATTGTTAACAAGCTCGTCAAAGTTAACTGCGAGAGTAATGGTAACCTAAAACACAGGTGTTCGCCCGCAACGAGTTAAAACGTGAAACTCGACTGTAAACAGTTTTATACGATACCTACACGTTGGTTTTCACGTAGATACTTAAACATGGGTGTAACGTTAATAGATTAATGAAGAGTATTATAGCGGGAACAGTTACATATGAGTTGATTTTTTTTTTACGTTGGGGAAATAATGGTCTGAAGTGATTGTTTATCGCCACCGCTGAAAAGGGTATAGAACATATAAAGGCATTATATCACCTATCAAGTACCTACTTGCAAGTGATAAAATAGGCTTAACACGTTTTAATGCTGGGTGTTATATAACCAAATGGTGGACTTTTGCTGAGTAGGAAACGCAAATATACAAAACTATTTTACAAAAACAACCCATTAGCAAGACCGACATCAACCGATAAGTAAACCAACCAAAATAAGTGAGTATTTCCTGAAGAACTATCTATCTATAAATAACTTCGATCTCATCTTGATCCCTGATTTAAAGTGGGTCTAAATCGAGAGCGAAATCACAGTAATAAATAAATATAAATATCCACTGACATTCACCCAGCGCCATTTAGTCCCAAATTAAGCATTTAGCCTGTATTATGAGTACTAAACAACAGATTAACATACTTATATATTTTTTAAATACATACATAATATAGGTACATAGAAAACACCCAGACTCATATAATAAAACTAAAACATTGTACATTAATACCTTTAAAACATTGTCAACTTCCAAAAACATTGTATGTATATGTATGTACATTTAAATCAAAATATTACTGAAAATAAGTACTTTATAAAAAAAGAAACAATAGTCGTTCGTGTAAGGTACAGAACACAAAAATACATTCACAAAAATTAATGTGTAGGTACAAAAGCTAAATTGTAACTCAGTTGTTGAAATTAGAATTCCTTGTATAATGAACAAAAATAGCAGGAATTACTCGTGCATCGTACGATCCGCATTCCCGCGAGCGCCTGGGACCTACCAATAAACGTGGCTTGTAAACATCCTATTTGCGGAGAAATTGTTTAAATGAACCTATGTCAGGGTTGTCACTAGCTTCCAAAATATACAATGAACACACTTTGAGATCATGGTTTTATTGGGTTTTTTAACTGCGCTCATATAAATAAATACCTAACTACTTACTTGTCTTTTGGACTAATCATCATCATTAGCTTATTATACGTCCCCACCGAGGGGCACCAGCCTACCCGTAGAGAGGTGTATAGGCCGTAGTCGCCCACGAGGCCCCAGCTTGGATTGGGCAACTTCACTCACGCACAACCTTTGAATCTCTTCTTATCGTTTCCAGACGATGTTTCCTTCGCCGTAAGAGCGTCGGATAATCGTACATATAATTTCGAAAATGCATTGATATGAGACGGGATTTGAACCTGCACCCTTCAGATCGGAAGGCAACAGACTACACCAATGAGCCACCGACGCTCCTGAATAATCATATTGATGAACAATCAAGCTGAACCTGGTGTCAGTTTCTATACTGCGTTTAGGCCTTTGGCATGATTTATGTAACGACCGCCATATTCGCAGCCGGGACCAACGCCTTAACAAAGAGAGAACCTACGAAGAACAGAACCATCTTTCTTTTCAGGCAGTCAGATTTCAATTCATTTGGTGTATTCCGCAGCCCTGTGAACTCATCTGCTGCAAATGTCGATGGTCGGCGGTAACACTTTCCATAAGATGAACCGCATGCTCGTTTGCCTCCATAAGTTATAGATCATATAGTTCTTTAAATCTATAGAGACTAATTTATGAACGTTTGTTTTTTTTTCGAACTGACTACTGCTGTTGGCTGCAGATGGCCTTTACAGCTTCACCAGGCAATTGCCGAGCGCAGGCTCTTAGCCTTAATTTCAAGTAAGTAAGCTGTAAACATAAAAGGAAAGCTTTTCATAGTTTTAGAACGTAATCCAATCAAACAAAACAAGGTGTGTAAAGTCAACCGAGCTGAACTAAATTCCGAAAACTAGAATAGCCCAATCAAAACTTATAGTATACATCACTTCAGTGAAAATCAAAGAGCAAAGGTATTCCCGCCTACATTAACGTTTGTTTACAGTAAGCGGTCAATCAATACTACGAGTGGGCGACAAAGAACATAGAACCATTTAATTTAGATTAAATCACACCGCCCCGGCCACGAATACATAATGAAGCGACAACAATGGTGGCTTTTAATTTTAGCTTCCTTTACTCAGTTCGTCGGTCCATCGATTTAATTTATGTATATACCTATAGATTTGTGGTTCGGTCAGTATGACGTCGTTATTGGCTGAATTAAATTTCAAATCTTATGTTGATTACCTAAAACTAGAAGTGAAATCTTTGTTAAATTAAATTGTAACTTTGGTGTGTTATCAACTTATCAATATTCTCAAATCGAAGTTTAAACAAATCAAAACGGATAAGTTTAAGTATATAAATAAATCAACCAATCGTTTGTAAAGCAAATATGTGAATAACAGCGATACCCAAAGCTTAATGTAATGTCTTGAAAACATAGGTGAGATTGATGTTATTTCACCTAAGATGTAACCTAACTATAAAGCATATCTATACTAATATATAAAAGCTGAAGAGTTTGTTTGTTTGTTTGTTTGAACGCGCTAATCTCAGGAACTACTGGTTCGATTTGAACAATTCTTTCAGTGTTAGATAGCTTATTTATCGAGGAAGGCTATAGGCTATATATCATCACGCTACGAGTAATAGAAGCGGAGCAGTAATGAAAAATGTTTCAAAATCGGAGGTATTTTTTCATACTTGGAGCTTCCGCTGCGTACGCTGCGTAAACGGTTAAAGTTACACAAAAGTCATGTATTGAGAGATTGTTCTCCTTTTTAAAGGTCTACAAAAAGTCGCGACAGCATATGTCTATCTTTTAAGGTTAGCTCACTATACATATTTTTTGCTAATAAAAATTCTGAAATTAACCCCGAAACCTTTAAAGTTGGAGGGAGGGGAAATCCTATGTATAGTGATAAATGAAAGTACCGTGTTATACCGAATTTAATGCGAGCGAAGCCGCGGGCAAAAGCTAGTAAGGTATATAGTCCAGTCGGCGATTAAAAAATCATCATTATCAGTTCATTACACGTCCCCACCGAGGGGCACGAGTGTAGGCACGAGCCTATTCGTAAAGGGTGTATACGCCATAGTCTTCCACGCGGGTCCAATGCGGATTGGCCTACTTCAGGTACAACCTTTGAATATCTACGCAGGCGTGCGTATTTTCCTTCACCGTAAGAGCGTCGGATAACGTACATTATAATTACGAAAACAATGTTGGCGGCCGCAAATGTTTTTTCAGTTTAAAAAGGCAAGGCGAAGGTTACGCGTATAAGGACTGAGCGAACCTGCAGACAATCGCGACTCTAATACACTATTTCTATCATTTTAAGTCGAAAAAAATAGGATAACGGATACTCTCCACGTATCTACGGTGGTCTCCTAAATTCCTACTGGTAACCCTGCCCGTTTTCCGTCATAGCATAAACAGCAGTTAGAGCGTACCATGTGCGTTTAAATTGTTTAAACGTTATCTTTCAGACGCGCTAGTTGCGGTCGTTCTCGCACAAGGGACTCCGTTTACATTTCCTTTGAAGTTATACGGGATGAGAACTCCGCATATTCTGTAGGTGTCGGTAAATATGTATTAAGGGACCTTAAGCGAGCGTAAAGGGACAAAGGTCTACTAATTCCTTTTCGTACGCCAGTTTGTCTGTAGGTACGAAGTTTGTCGTAATTTTCAAACCTTTTTATGTTAAAGGGCGCAAACGAGCAAGAGTAACATCTGATGGAAAGTGATCACCTACGCCCAGTGAGAACGGTGATAGCAGAAGTGTTTTAAGTGTATTGCTTGCCTTTCAGAAGATATCTGCTCTTTTTTGGTTCCACGTCATGTCCATTTGAAATACCGTCGTTGGTAGGTCGTACCCACAGAATTTATATTTGTATTAATTCTGTAATTAATTGTGGTTGTACTTTACCCGCCGTCATATAGTGCCTACCACTTAGAAAAGTAAATTTGGGATACATTATTCATTAGTCGACTTTATCTTTAACAATAGTTTGAACATGATAATTATCACGATCAGTGTAGTCTATATGTATGTTTAACGCTGAATAGGTAATTTCTAAGCAATTTAAGTAAATACAGGAGCACTGCTCCAGTTTATTATTCTTGATTAGTGTTCACCAAAACCAATAACATATTTAATTATTTTATCGTAACTTATATGCTGCAAAAACACTTTTAGAGTATAGGTATGCCTGCTGACGTCATGTGCGTCTTCAGTCATCGCATGTTCTTCCAAATGACGTCATCACATTATACGGAGTTGGGAACGAGGCTTCATTTAGGGGGCTCTTAAATAGCCTTGAACAGAAAAAACTGCGTCACATATTGAAATCCTTCAAATAATTCACTACTTTTATATTAATTACTACGAACATAGCGTGTGCCAATTTATAAATAAAATGTTACTTATTAAAAAGGCAGTGCTTGATTAATAAATATGTTATGCAGAGTATGAAAGAGTGAGAACCCATACCATGTATGTAGGTACACCTGTGTATACATTTAGCAGAGGCATAGATAATCCTTTTATGTAAACAACCCCGACTCTAGAAGCCTTAGTATATGGCTCTGGACAATATTAATAAAAATGACGAATCAATTTGAATTTGACGATCCATGTGGTGTAAGGGTCGAGACGTCGGCTACTACACTAAGGGTTCCGGGTTCCCCGGGCATCACAAAGATTTGTGTGAAAATGAAAAGTGTTTATTCAGTTTAGGTCCTTTTAGAACACTTATGAATGTCAAATGAATGTGCATGAACATGCCTGTTTGTAATAGTCTGGGTGTTCCTATGGATAATAATATGTATGTATTTACAAAAAAAAAACAATTTAAACATGTTTATCAGTTGTTTAGTACCCTAAGTACAAGCTCCTCGCTTAATATCTGGCTAGATGACGCCAAATTAGTGTCAAAAACAAAATATTGACTGAAATCTGAGGGCCGGAGTATCAGGAGCAAAATAGTAGACGTATGTCTAGCAATTGACTGTTATAGAGAAAAAGAATCGTTATTAAAAACTCACTCAACACAGTCATAAATGTGATATTTTAAACGTCTTGAATAGTGTAAGATTCCTGCAGTATCAACATTTTTTACTTCAGAGAAGTAATAAAACGAAATTGAGGTATCATCACAGTAACAAATTTTAAATAGAATTTCGGAGGACATCATTCAATGCCAAGTTAAATTGCCGTCAATTACGAAATCACAATGTCAGACAGGAGCCTTCGAAGCTGTAATACGCCATAATCCAAAGAGACAGTCAGCGTAAACGATACTTCAAAAACAA
>PQWD01010336.1:0-31280 GCA_019425675.1 Leucinodes orbonalis
CAAGCGTATTGTAGGACGCCCTCAGGCCAGATGGACTCGACGACTTGCGAAAGGTCGCTGGTGGAGCTGGATGAGAAAAGCGGAGGACCGGGATATCTGGCGCAAAATGGGGAGGTCTGTGTCCAGCAGTGGACTGCGATAGGTTGATAAGAAAGAGAGAGAGTTAGAGAACTTTAGATACCGACATCGCTTGTCAGATCAGTATGTTGAAGTGGTAGCGGGCTGGTCACCTAGGTATATCGCAGATCGCCCCAGTGGTATTTGCACCATTGATTGTACAAATGGGACATAATTGGTGCCATCTGTACCATCAATGGTACCACCAATGTGCAAAAGGCACTGGTGCAAATGGCATTGGAGCAAACGGGTTGCTGGAGTGGAGACCGCGTCTTGACAACCGTAGCGTAAGACGCCCGACCGATGGACCAACGACTTGGTCGTTGGTCCATCGGTCGGGCGACGAAAACGGAAAGGTCGTCAATAAAGACTGGATGAGAAAGCAAAATGAGGGCCTATGTCCAGCATTTAGACTACGATAGTTGCAAAAGGATAGAGAGTCCTTAGTCAGTAGTGGGCGATTTGGTTGTAGCATAGACTTTTAGAAAAGACCCTTCTTATTAGGTCAGGTAAGGAGTTGAACCTGTACGTATCCATATTAGGAACTATTTCCTACTGACTACACGGTGAAATTAATTCAATTAACTTATTTCCGGACATTTCCTCAATAAGGGTGGGTAGGGATCATCGCTCGGTTGGTTCGGGATGTTTATCCTGTTTTGCGTGATGGTTGTTTATAGGATCCGATAGAATGGTGGCTTGTTTGATTCTAGTGTTTTGGTTAGGTTCTCGGTTGGGTTCATTTAGAATATTACTTTAAATACTTTTCAATTAGTTATAAATAAATTGGTAAGTAATACCCATAACATTGAAAGGTTTCTCTCTCTCTGTCTCTTCAACCTATCGCAGTCCACTGCACACATAGGTCTCCCCCATTTTGCGCCTGATATTCCGGTCCTCCGCTGTCCTCATTGAAAGATTTATCGTGAACTAATTTATTCACTTAAAATACCTTGCGAATATTACAAAACCTTATTTGTAAATCCATTTGGATAATAGTTGGAACCCCGCCTGTAAAACAGAAGATAAAAGCCAACCTTAGCAATTCGTGGTACATCCACGTACATCAATATAAGCAAACCATAATGGATCGTAGAGTATTCTGCCAACTAATAACTACCTTCGTGGTCTAGTGGTTACAGAGTTGGTGTTAGATTTTTGCGTGATCAGTGGAGCGTGGGTTCAAATCCCACGGGGAAACCGCATATTGAAATGTCACTTTGAGCGATTTTTCTCAGTTTGGTTAGGATATTGAAGGCTAAATCACGTTGTTTGACTTAAAAGAAATTTAGGTATCAAGACAACCTTCTCTGCCCGTGGTGCATCTTTTTAAACAGACTTTTGGTATTTTATGGACTTCTAGTGCACTCTCTTGAGGATCAAGTCAACCTCACTTGTTCAGGGTACATCCTGCTTAAAAGCCTTTTGGTAATTTATGGAATCCTAGTTCTCTGTTTTCGAGTCAAGTCAACCTCTATTGCCAATGGTTTCAAGATGCACTCTGCCGAATCGTCTTTTGGTATTTTATCGATTGAACACCTATTTCCAGCTAACCTAACAGGCCCATGATTCGACACGTATTGTGATGCTTGGAACTGTCTCTTGATATTTCATGGATTCCTAGTACTCACTTTTTAGGTTAGTATCAACTCTACCGACTTGGTTCATCCCGTAATACCACAACAGAGGTTCTTCTTTTCAACCTATCGCAGTCCACTGCTAATATAGGTCTACCTCACTCTGCGCTAGATATCCCGTATCTCTTCATCCTCCACCAACAAACTTTCGTACGACCCATCTGTCCGGGCATCCTACACCTGCCAACACCAGGTCTCCACTCCAGAACTCTTCTCCAACGATAATCAGTTCCTCCTTTTATGACTGCCTAACTTTACAAATCACTAAAGCTTAAAGCAAGCAGTGGATCAAAGACGTCAGGGTCCATGACACAGCCCGTGCCACTATCTCCAACAAAAAAGGGCCAGCCATAAAAAACCAAACAACCTGTTTATATTACACTAAAACGGTCACGCACGACCGCCCACTATCGTCCACGGTATCGAATCTTGGACTGTTTTTTCAAAAGCCAATTCCCCACTTCCTATTGGGTCCATGCGCTGAGGCTGGGTGTTGAAAAACAATCACGTCCGAGGTACGTGAGCAATCATCTCGTTAGGTGTTGACTTAGCCACCAGTTTGGTGAATGGTGAGGTAATGTGAGGTAGTGGGTGCCCAATTGCCCATTCATGGTTTTGGTGTATGAGCTCAAATGGATGTAGAGTCTTTAGTAGGTTTTAGTTTTGGTTTAAAATTAAATTAAATATCTACCGACATTCACACAGTACCATTTAGCCCCAAACTAAGCTTTAGCCTGTAATATGTCTTCTCAACTACGGATAAACATACTTATATACTTTTTTGTAAATACATTACATATACACATATATTATACATAGAACAACCCAGACCATTACAAATAATGACTATTTGTCAGTCGGATAATAAATGGAAACCAAAATTTAAAGTTTGACGACCCTTCTGGTGTAATGGTCGAGGCGTCGGCTGCTACACCAAGGGTTCCGGGTTCGATTCCCGGGCAGTACAAATATTTGTGTGCATGAACATATCTGTTTGTAATGGTCTGGGTGTTTTCTATGTTTAGTATGTATGTATTTACAATATATATATATCCGTTGTTTAGTACCCATAATACAGGCTTCACGCTTAACTTTGGTCTAGATAGTGATGAGTGAATGTCAGTGGATATTTATTTAAAGTAAATACTGTGCGGTTAAAATAGAGATTATGTACTCGTACATAACATTTTTACTAACTGTGAAGTGGTTGAAGACTGTATCATTGTGTTTTACAATGGAAGTATAAATTACAACAATCAGTCATTGTGAGCCTCCTAACATTTCGATTTGCATCTGATTATACAGATATGAACCTGTGGTATAATGACTGCATTACGCATATGGTCGCCATTTTGGTTTGATCTAAGTTTGCGTTTGTTGTTAATTGTTGTATGCAGGGCTTGAAATACCGTTAAAAATGGTATCCTTACCGCTTTTTGATGGAGATATCGCTCTTTGATAAATAACGTTGCCTTTTTAACGTTATATCCATAGATATAGTATATACCAGCGCGCTAATTCTAAATCTATGCCCATACGGAACGTAACAAGCGATGATATCGTTAAATTTATCGTTATGAGTTCGTAATGTTACCGTCGTCGCTCTTGTTCAACCCCAAAAGAATGTTTGACAACAGCGTTGTAGACTATGCCGTACGACTATTGCGGTTGAGGCTGTGAGCCATCTGCGCTCGCCAATTGCCCGGTGAAGTAAAAGTAAAAAAAATCAGAGAACAATTACAACATTCATTGTTAAACAAAATTTAAAATAAAAATTTTAAAATAATGCAATTCCACTGAATGGAAGCCTACTCAACGTAGTCAGAACAACCACAGAATGTCCTGACGCTTGTCTTCCGTAGACACAAAGTGAAGCTGTAAAGGCCATCTGCGGCCAAAAGCAGTAGTCAGGTCGAAAAAAAAAGCGTGCGTGCTGAACTCTTTAATTCTCTTTCATATCATGAGTTGTGCTTGTTCTCCTAGAAACGACATGGATGAATTTTGAATCTCTATCGTGCATGCCATGCCAAAATAGTGTCTTAAAAAAATATAACATTTATTGAATACAACATTTCTTATTTGTTGTTTATTACATTCTTTGACCAAAAAGCTGCCAGCTCTGGAGTCCCCTGTAGCCTTAGTCAAACAAACCGACAGATCTTTTAAAAATATTTGGCCTAGTTTGCCCAAGGCCCAATGGTCTCAATCGCTACCGGCACAAAAATATATTTGTTACCGATATCCTTATCCTTTCATCTTTTTCAAAACTTTCATGTCCCACATTTAAATGCTTACAAAGAAGGGCGATTTACACTGTAAATGTTTAGTTGTATGATTAAATTACTCGTGAATAACTCATAATAAATAGTCATACCTTAATAGCATTGAAGGTAAATAACTGATTAACAGTTATTATTCTCCATCATTGCCGCACAGCGAGACAACAGATGTTAGGTCTCTTATACCCGATAATTTCACCCGGTATCACAACTTTGTTCACGACAATCGACCTTCACCAATGTAATCGACTGTGATTTTAATCGTCTGTGATTTTTGATCATCCGTGTACGAGATATTTAATTCACACAACAAACACTTTTCACACAAATCAATGTCGTATACTACGTTTATTTATGTCAAATATTTGTCAGCTGACTATCAAGCGCAATTTTGAGTACCTACACTCTACAGTAAAATTAATTTATTAAATGTTTTATTTAGTTGTTAAATTTCCCGTGAGTAAAATATATTTTCTAGCAATAAAAAAGTCATACCTTAATAGGAGGGGCGTAATCCACCGCCATCATGCAGTCATTATTGACTCCAGCTTCAGTCTTGATCATGGGAGGACCGTGGTGGTACAGCTGCCCCATCTGGTGATGGTGCATCCCCCCATCCCCCCTACTGTACCATGTGGTATACATATCACAACTCTGTTCGCGGCACTCGCTCATAAATACCACATTTTAATTGAACGTCACCAATTTAATCGTTTGTGATTTTTTACCATCCGTGTACGTGGCATTTAGTTCACACAACACAAACACTTATCACACAATTCAATGTCTTACGTTCATTATTAATGTTCACACGCGATTCTGACACTATGGATATATTATCTGTCGATACAGATCTCCAATACATTATAAGTCACATTCGAGACTTTCCAAATTGTTTCAAAAGAAATCACAGGTGTGATATTCATATTATAAATCACATATGATTAAATAATCGTTAGCATTTAATTTAATTTTGTGGTGTAAAATGGAGTAACAGTTTAAAAATATGATAACACATAATATTAAGAACCAATTCGTTAATTAGATTAACGTGCTAGAAATTATATTAAACTAACTTTTTATTGCACCAATTTGATTTTATATTAAGAGGTTGTTTGAAGCGACGCGCTATGATTTGATCACCATCTGTAACAAAAATTGTTAGAATTAGGATTTGTACAAATTTCTTGAATTTAATCATATCTTAACAAAGTTCAGAGTGACGTTCATTTGACGACCCATTCGGTGTTGCGGTTGAGACGTCGGCTGCTACACCAAGGGTTCCGGGTTCGGTACCCGGGCAGTACAAACCTTTGTGTGTATGATGAACATGTCTGTTTGTATGTATAATATGTATGTATTTCCAAAATTATAAGTATGTTTATCGGTTGTTTAGTATTCATACAGGCTTCACGATTAACTTGGGGCTAGATGGCGCTGTGTGATCGTCAGTGGATATTTATTATATATATAGACATGGATGAGTGGAAGTTTAGCTAATGTATGTCGCAGAACCATTGGTTGGAGCAGACGAGTTCTGGAGTGGAGACCGCGTCTTCGCAAACGCAGCGGAGGGCGCCCTCTGGCCGACGACTTGCGAAAGGTCGCTGGTCGAGGTTGGATGTGAAAAAACGGAGGTCCGGGATATCTGGTGCAATATGGAGGATATCTTATCCAGCAGTGGACTGCAATAGGTCTATGGTGCAGAGAGAGAGGAAGGGAGTGATATTTTTTTAGTTTTAAACACTAAATTCAGTATCAGTTCCTATACAAATATAAATTTGTTAGACTGGCATCACAGACAGAAGCTGTTTTTTCACGGACACAATTTTGTCCGTCCGCATTTATTTATACGTCTATAGCTGTAATCAGAAAACTGTCTACTGCTAGATCTTGAACCTAATTTAAAATAGTAGACAATGTCTATTTCAGGACCAAGACCTCCCCTAAGGACTTTTCAGACTGTCAGCAAGTCGCCAGAGCCTAGCTTGCTCAAGATGCACCACCAATCAAGTGAGGTTGCCTTGGCCAATCTCCATTCACAAGAGATCGTGTTTGATTCAAACTTGGCTGGTTTACACTTAATATCATCATCATCAGCTCATTGAACGTCTCCTCCGAGGGGCCTACCCGTATAGAGTAATTAGGCCTTAGTCGCCCACGCAGGGCCAGTGCGGGTTGGACGACTTCACGCACAACCTTTGAATCACTTCGCAGGCGGGCGCAGGTTTTTCTCACGATGTTTTCCTTCACCGTAAGAGCGTCGGATAACGTACATATATTTTAGAAAATTCGAAAACACATTGGTACGTGCCGGGATTTAAGCTTAGCTCTCCCGGTAGGAGGGCAACAGTCCACACCATTGAGCCATCGACGCCTTACTTACTTACGCTTGACGGGGAATCGCGTCCTACACAACGATTGCCAAGATACATGATATCATGTTTGTTAGAATATCATAAAGTACACGGGACGGTCAGGCCACTCACCTGATAGTTAATGATAAATGACCATGATTAATAAAACCATAAAGTTTTCCAATACATTCATACAATTTTAATTAAGAATTCCCATAGTTCAAATAACTATGTCCGTCCAACTATTTACAGCTCTTATACATTTTTAAACGCATAGTAAACCTGCAATGGCTAGTAATAGAATTGCAAATCCCCCAGACATGCCTATCACCTAGGCATTGCGCGGGTCGATGACCGGCAAGCCACGCCCCGCCCCGCCCACCTAGGCGTCCCGCCCACACGAATTTTAGTGACGTCATCCGAGATGCTGAATTAATTTATTGTTGGGTTTACCTTTGGGAGTAAGTGGCTAAATATATAAAGAAGTGGTGGCGTCTGGATGAGGCAAAGGGGGTGACCGGATTGGTGCAAAATAGATGTCCAGCAGTGGACTTAAATGTATTTAATAGTGAGAGAGGACCAATAAAAATAACCGCAGATGTTCATTTCGCCATGTTCAATTTATCCTTAATGAGCGTCGGTGGCTCAATGGTGTGGACGGTAGCCCTCCTACCGGGAGGGTTGAGGTTCAAATCCCGCTACGTACCAATGTGTTTTCGAATTTTCGAAATAATACGTACGTTATCCGACGCTCTTACGGTGAACGAAAACATCGCGTGAGGAAACCTTCATGCACGCCTGCGAAGAGATTCAAAGGTTATGTGGGAAGTCGTCCAACCCGCACTGGGCCCGCGTGGACGACTACGGCCTAATCACCCTATACGAGTAGGCTCGTGCCCCTCGGTGGGGACGTTTAATGAGCTGATGATGATGAACGCCATTAATCCAGACTAGATAACAGATCGATTGTTTCTGACGCCTTAAGGTGTCATTGGTTGGCGTTCAAAGGGTGAAATGTATCTGTCATTATGTTTATACTGAAGAATGCACAAAAATACTTCAACTGCCCGGGAATCGGACCCGAAACCGTCCGTGGTATATATGACTCCCAATCATTACATCACACGGGTCTCATAGTACAAGCAACCTCCTTGCTGAAATTCGGCCCAGATGGCGTTGAAGATTTTTCATATCATAGGTGAACAGGACGGTCAGCTCGCTCACCTGGTGGTAAGTGATACGCCTGACCATGACAAAAACGGTATTGATAGAAATCAATGACAGTACAGTCATTACTTTCCGTCAACACTGCCTGCACCCGTCACCCGGGACACCAGATGTTAGGTCTTCTTTACCCGGTAATTTCACTAGCTACAGTGCCCTCCTCCTGAAATCAAGTAGTGTAGTGATAAAACACTAGTATTTCACGGGACGATATCTGGCACTGTAGTACCTGCCTAGACGACTGTATGTGTTATTTATGTATGTATTTATAGGCAGTATCGTTCTAAGGTTGAATCATTGCTTATCGTTTGGCAATAGGTATTTAGTCATACCCACAGATTTCCCAATACAGGAGATGGGGCAAGCCGCGTTTTTAAGTGCGACAAATGTAAGCTCAACGAGCATACACTGGCTGCCAGTTTACGCTCTGTGAGACGAGTCAAGACGCACGAATATATTGCCATCCTGTGCAATTGTAACATGCCATCATCGCAATGAATCAGTAAATTTACCAAGAAATATAATAACTTTTCACAGGTAAGAACCGAATAGAAATTGCGACACTGGGACTGC
Source organism: Leucinodes orbonalis (assembly GCA_019425675.1). Taxonomy (NCBI): domain Eukaryota; kingdom Metazoa; phylum Arthropoda; class Insecta; order Lepidoptera; family Crambidae; genus Leucinodes; species Leucinodes orbonalis. Next base: position 8,188 of record PQWD01010336.1, read on the forward strand.
CTATAAACTTAGCGGCTTGTCCAGTCTAATTGTATATTCGGATGTCTGTGGTCATACCAGTCTCTATACCGCCCCATCTAATTACTAATTTATACTATAAAATTGCCGAATATAAAAGACCTAACATCTGTTGTCTCGGGTGACAGGCGCAGTCCAGCGATGATGGAGAATAATAACTGTTTATCAATTGTTGGTCTCCTTCAATGCCGTTCTGACATGATCAGACGTATCACTTACCGTCAGGTGAGCGTCCTGACCATCTTGTTCACTCGTATCATAAAAAAAGCTATCAAGAACAAGTAAGTGCCTTAATTATTCATCATCAGCTCAATAAACGTCCCCACCGAGGGGTACGAGCCTACCCGTATAGGGTGCTTAGGCCTTAGTCGTCCACGCGGGCCCAGTGCGGGGACGAATTCACACACAACCTTTGAATCTCTTTGCAGGCGTGCGTGAAGGTTTCCTCACGATGTTATCTTTCACCGTAAGAGCGTCGAATAACGTACATATAATTTCGAAAATTCGAAAACACATTGGTGCGTGTCGGGATTTGATCCTCAACCCTCCCGGTAGGAGGGCGACAGTCCACACCATTGAGCCACCGACGCTCTTACCTAAATTATTATCTACTAATCTGGTACTGCGGTGATTCTTACCTAGACGACTCAGTACCATGTCTACCATTGTCATAATAAGAACCGATAGTGATATAGTATTTTAATCCCCTTTCTAAACTTTTTTTCTTCTTTCTCCATCCTAAAGATGCCTGGAAGAGATCGCTTTGTGCGATAAGGCCGCCCATTGTATTTAATGAGATTTAATTTTTTTGCTATGTATTTCGTTTTTAAAAGTGCAATAAAGTATGGAATAAATAAAAATAAATAAATATTTTAATAATAAATAAATCCACTGACATTCACACAGCGCCATCTAGCCCCAAGTTAAGCGTAACGCCTGTATTATGGGTACTAAACAACGGTAAAACATAATTATATACATCTTTTTTCTAAAAACATACAGAATATACATAGAAAACACCCAGACCATTACAAACAGACATGTTAATGCACACAAATATTTGTACCGCCCGGGGATCGAACCCGGAACCCTTGGTGTTGCAGTCGAACTCTCAACCGCAACACCAAAATGGGTCGTCGAGGGAAATAGAGATTGTATATCATTAACATTGAGCGTCGGTGGCTCAGTGGTGTGGACTGTCGCCTTCCTACCGGGAGGGCTGAGGTTCAAATCCCGACACGTACCAATGTATTTTCGAATTTTCGAAAAATATATGTACGTTATCCGACGCTCTTACGGTGAAGGAAAACATCGTGAGGAAACCTTCATGCACGCCTGCGAAGAGATTCAAAGGTTGTGTGTGAAGTCGTCCAATCCGCACTGGGCCCGCGTGGACGACTAAGGCCTAATCACCCTATACGGGTAGGCTCGTGCCCCTCGGTGGGGACGTTCAATGAGCTGATGATGATGATGATGATCATTAACATTAAAATATCAAATCAAAATACTTATTGTTATAATTTTCTGATACATAAAGTGTAAAACACTTCAATCCGTAAAAAGCAAATTGTTAATCGTAATAAATCCGAGAGCTAGTATTTTTATAACAGATATCTAGTGAATGAATTTCATAGTACCAGGTATTTATTTTTAACGCGTTCTTTATTAATAACTATTTATAAAGAACGAGAAACATTTCAAGTATGATGGAATTTTCTTAGTTTTATTAACCGACTTCAAAAAAGGAGGTTCTCAGTTTGACCTGTTAGTATGTATGTATGTTTGTCCGCGATTATCTCGCGTTTGGCTGAAGTAATTTCGATGCGGTTTTCGGTAAAGTATTTGTTACATTCAGGAGAAGGTTTTAGTGTTATAATTAAGACAATTTTTTAGAGAAACCAGTGTAGAAAATATTCCTGTGTTTTTTATTGGAACAAATTCATCATCATCATAATAAGAACCGATTAGCCTTAGCTATGGGGAAATTGGGCCGTAACCCACTATAAGTACCCAATACGGATTAGTGGGTGTTACCGACTACCATCCTAAGGTTGTAGCCGGCACCGACGGTTTCACGTGACAAACGAAGCAAGGATTCGTCTTTCATTTCAGGCAATTAGGTGATTCAATGCAATTTCATAAGGTTAGGAACTCATTTGTGGGATTAATCATTAAAATATTTAATAAGCTACCACAAAATGTAATTGATTTACCCCTGCATAAGTTTTAAGTCTCATGTAAAGTCTGTAATAAAAAAGCTTACTATAGTTTGAAGATTATATAAATGATAAAAACTCATGGACTTGATCTCCACGCCTGCACTACTTTTGTTTTGTTTTTGTTATCATTTATTTAAATTTATATAATACTTAACTGCTTAATAGTACTTNGTTTTTAAGTGCGACAAATGTAAGCTCAACGAGCATACACTGGCTGCCAGTTTACGCTCTGTGAGACGAGTCAAGACGCACGAATATATTGCCATCCTGTGCAATTGTAACATGCCATCATCGCAAGAATCAGTAAATTACCAAGAAATATAATAACTTTTCACAGTAAGAACCGAATAGAAATTGCGACACTGGGACTGCCTATAAACTTAGCGGTTGTCCAGTAATTGTATATTCGGATGTCTGTGGTCATACCAGTCTCTATACCGCCCATCTAATTACTAATTTATACTATAATTGCCGAATATAAAAGACCTAACATCTGTTGTCTCGGTGACAGGCGCAGTCCAGCGATGATGGAGAATAATAACTGTTTATCAATTGTTGGTCTCCTTCAATGCCGTTCTGACATGATCAGACGTATCACTTACCGTCAGGTGAGCGTCCTGACCATCTTGTTACTCGTATCATAAAAAAAGCTATAAAGAACAAGTAAGTGCCTTAATTATTCATCATCAGCTCAATAAACGTCCACCGAGGGGCAGAGCCTACCCGTATAGGGTTAGCCTTAGTCGTCCACGGGCCCAGTGCGGGGACGAATTCACACACAACCTTTGAATCTCTTCGCAGGCGTGCGTGAAGGTTTCCTCACGATGTTATCTTTCACCGTAAGAGCGTCGAATAACGTACATATAATTTCGAAATTCGAAAACACATTGGTGCGTGTCGGGATTTGATCCTCAACCCTCCGGTAGGAGGGCGACAGTCCACATTGAGCCACCGACGCTCTTACCTAAATTATTATCTACTAATCTGGTACTGCGGTGATTCTTACCTAGACGACTCAGTACCATGTCTACCATTGTCATAATAAGAACCGATAGTGATATAGTATTTTAATCCCCTTTCTAAACTTTTTTTCTTCTTTCTCCATCCTAAAGATGCCTGGAAGAGATCGCTTTGTGCGATAAGGCCGCCCATTGTATTTAATGAGATTTAATTTTTTTGCTATGTATTTCGTAAAAGTATGGGAATAAATAAAATAAATAAATATTTTAATAATAAATAAATCCACTGACATTCACACAGCGCCATCTAGCCCAAGTTAAGCGTAACGCCTGTATTATGGGTACTAAACAACGGTAAAACATAATTATATACATCTTTTTTCTAAAAACATACAGAATTATACATAGAAAACACCCAGACCATTACAAACAGACATGTTCATGCACACAAATATTTGTACTGCCCGGGGATCGAACCCTCAACCGCAACACCAAAATGGGTCGTCGAGGGAGATAGAGATTTTATATCATTAACATGAAAATATCAAATCAAAAAAATTACTTATTGTTATAATTTTCTGATACATAAAGTGTAAAACACTTCAATCCGTAAAAGGCAAATTGTTAATCGCAATAAATCCGATAAAGAGCTAGTATTTTTTTGACACATAACAGATATCTAGTGAATGAATTTCATAGTACCAGGTATTTATTTTTAACGCGTTCTTTATTAATAACTATTTATAAAGAACGAGAAACATTCAAGTATGATGGAATTTTCTTAGTTTTAATTAACCGACTTCAAAAAAGGAGGTTCTCAGTTTGACCTGTTAGTATGTATGTATGTTTGTCCGCGATTATTCGCGTTTGGCTGAAGTAATTTCGATGCGGTTTTCGTAAAGTACTTGTTACATTCAGGAGAAGGTTTTAGTGTTATAATTAAGACAATTTTTTAGAGAAACCAGTGTAGAAAATATTCCTGTGTTTTTATTGGAACAAATTCATCATCATCATAATAAGAACCGATTAGCCTTAGCTATGGGGAAATTGGGCCGTAACCACAGACATCCGAATATACAATAGACTGACAGCCGCCAAGTTTATAGGCAGTCTAGTGTCGCAATTTCTTTTCGGTTCTTAGCTGTAAAAATATATATATCTTGGTAAATTACTGATTCATTGCGATGATGGCATGTTACAATTGCACAGGTTGCATTTGGAAAAACGGTAATTTCTTCTAATATTCGTGCGTCTTGACTCGTCTCACAGAGCGTAAACTGGTAGCCAGTGTACTCGTTGAGCTTACATTTGTCGCACTAAAAACGCGGCTTGCCCCATCTCCTGTATTGGGAAATCTGTGGCCGTACCCACTAAGTACCAATAACGGATTGATGGCTGTAACGACTACCATCCTAAGGTTAGCCGGACGACGGCTCACGTGCCTACGAAGCAAGGAATCGTCTTTCATTTCAGGCAATTAGTGATTCAATGCAATTGCATAAGGTTAGGAACTCATTTGTGGATTAAGCATTAAAATATTTAATAAGCTACCACAAAATGTAATTGATTTACCCCTGCATAAGTTTTAAGTCTCATGTAAAGTCTGTAATTAAAAAAGCTTACTATAGTATTGAAGATTATATAAATGATAAAAACTCATGGACTTGATCTCCACGCCTGCACTACTTTTGTTTTGTTTTTGTTATCATCTATTTAAATTTATATAATACTTAACTGCTTAATAGTACTTTTGTAGATTATTATATTTTTACCAATACATAATACGATAAAAATTGAAAATACAATTTGCTTTATATTATTATTTTGATTACAAATGAATCTGTATTCAACACAATTTTTTTGAAAAGAGTAACTACTGAGTTTCTTGTTGGTTTCTTCTCAGTGGAAAACTACCTCCAGAACCAGTGGTAGCTTCATTTGACATTCATAAGTGTTCTATAAGGACCTAAACTGAATAAACAATTTTCATTTTCAATGTCCTAGCCAAACATGGAAAAGTGTTGTTTATTTTATTAGATTATGAATAAACAATATGTGAATATTCACAGTTATTTATGTAATTATTGGAGACATTATTTATATACAACATAGGTATAAGCACATTATTCTTCGCACTAGTTAGAAGTATTCTCGAATACTGTTCAGTGGTCTGGGCGCCATTCTATCATGTTCACTTTGATATATTAGGGTCAATTCAGGGGCGCTTCCTCAGACACCTGAGTGCCAAGTTTGGTCTTTGGGCTTGACGTGCCCTGCGAAGTACGGAATATCAATATTTCCGGACAATTATGTGATTCAATGCAATGTCCTAGCCAAACATGGAAAAGTGTTATCACGTGGTGTTTGAACCAACGACCTCTGGCTCGTGCAGCCGAACACTGAACCCAGTAAGGAAGCACTTCTCTCTTCAACCTATCGCAGTCCACTGCCGGACATAGGTCTCCCCCATTTTGCGCCAGACATCCCGGTCCTCCGCTTTTCTCATCCAGGCTCCACCAGCGACCTTTCGCAAGTCGTCGGGCCATCGGGCCGGAGGGCGTCCTACACTACGCTTGCCAAGACGCAGTCTTCACTCCAGAACTCGTCTGCTCCAACGGCCATCGGTTTGCGACATACGTCACCAGCCCACGGAAGCAGTTACCTACCACCCTTTCCTAACCTATGAATTATTTAAATGCATTATTTAAATATATATCATAGGTGACTGAATGAGTTTTTTTTAACTGACTACTGCTGTTGGTCGCAGATTGCCTTTACAGCATCACCGGGCAATGACTTAATGAGTGACTGATTGACACAGTGATCTATCAACGCACAGCCCTAACCACTACACGGATCGAGCTGATATTTCGCATGTAGGTAGATTTTATGTCGTAGGTATCCGCTAAGAAGAATATTGGTTAATTCTACCCCCATGGGGTTAAAATAGGGGATACCATTTTGTATGAAACTTCGTCGATTTTAAGGCGATCGGACTGATAATTTGCATGTATAAAGCTACTAAGACGTAGACATCCCCTAAGAAAGGATTTTGATAAATTCCACCTCTAAGTGTGATAGCATGAGGGATGAAAAGAACACTTTTTTACGCAAGCTCATGCGCAAGCGCAAGCCGTGGACAAAAGCTAGTCAAATTATAAACATCACATGTAATGAATAACGTTTTAAAATTAAAAAAGACATCTTGTCAGTTAGCAAAAACATATTCAAAACAATACTCAGAAACGACCGCGAACGGAACGCAACGGAAGCTAAATTTACATATCAATTATAGTTTGCCATTAACATTGGCATTGGTGTACATTTTTTACTCTTATTATCTAACGGCCTGCGTAGAAAAAAGTTACGCATGTGCTGAAAAAAATACGCATTAGCACAAAAAGTTACGCATAAGACGACCGGCGTTTGCATGAATGTTAAGATTGTCTGCGTTATGAATTACCGTTGAATTGCGTTAATCAGACTATGAATAAACAATATGTGAATATTCACAGTTATTTATGTATAAGCATAACAGTTCGCGCTGAGATGCCGTAGCGACATTCACCCTCACGCGCACAGATTGTCACAAAAACGACAGTTAAGTGCAATGATGTAAAAAAGTATAGATTCGTGATATGCTCACAAACAATTGAAAAAAGTGTTCCGAATGCAGCGACAGCACACATACACATATTTCGAATGAGCGTACATTTACCTAAACAAAAGAGTACAAACTGTACTCTGTGCGGTTCGTTTTTGAGGCACGGATGACGTACCTACCAATATACTTGCAATATAGTTATTTGTGAAGGTTTGGTAAATAACTTTGTATTTATTTTGAATTTAGTCATTTATTTAAACTTTATTGCAAAATATAATAAATTTACAAAGGCGAACTTTATGCAAGTCGCATTTTACGCCTACATCAGAGATACATTTATTATTTTAAATATCACAAAATAAATCCAACCAAATTACGTAAAATAGAATCTTACGAAAGTTTATCAATTTCCAAGAAAATTAATCAATTTGCGGTTTTTATTATTTTCCGGTTATATATACATTTTATATTTAAGTTGTTTAATTGTTATGTATTAACATTTGATTCTTTGACGTCACTATGTTGTATTGGACAGAGATACCTATTTAAAAAAATAAATGTAATGTGGATCTTCGATAAGGAGATGGGAGAGTCATCAGTTAGGAAATTGAAATCACCAAACACAAAATACCTTTGTTCAAATAAAATCTTTGTTGTCAAGTTCAAAATGGTATGTATGTAAGTTCTGTACCAAATTTCAAGGAATAACTAACTAATTACCGCGCTAGGAAAGAAAGTTTAAATGACCAAACTCAAAAGATCTTTCATCAAATAAAATATTTGTTTTCAAGTCAATTTATTTATGTTAAATGCCAGTTTTTAAATTTCTAGCTGTCATTGTAGCTGGCTTTTGGGCTTCTACGGTTTGATTATGTTTTTATCTTCTTCTTAGCGTTCTATCAATACGCTAAAAAGAAGAAAAAATAACTACTTAACTAAACCGCGCTAGGAAATTACTAGAAGTAAAAGCCAATAGTAAATGTTTAAGTAAAAATAAATAGGTTGATTGTATTTAAATATTATTCCCACCAATCCCATTTGAACCCACATTACAGGCTACAGCCTACTCTCCCCATTTTTAGGAGCGTGCTGTGCGGGAAAGTCTACTGCATTGCTGTGGGCCTATAAGCATAGGCTAATGTTGAAAAAATATTTATTGAGAGCCCTTTCTTGAAGGTTTTTCTTATAATTGATTTTAACTTATTTTATATTTTTTTACCAAGGATTTTGTGGTAAGGTGTGGTATTTTAGAATTTATTAATTTTTCCAACCAATTAATGAAACTTTCTCAGTTCATTTGGCATAATATAATACATATACGCACACAAATGTTTGTACTATACGGGAATCGAACCGTGAACCGTTGGTGAAGTAGCAGTCCATTGAACCAAGAGTCGAAATTATTTAATTAAATAGTCCCCAAATCCATTAAAATAAATCTATTGTTCGTTATTTAACAGTTTCGTTATGGCGCTTCGTTTCGTTCCACCTAATTTGTTTTTCGTTTTCGTTATTGTTATTTTTTAATAAGTATTTCAAATATAATCGCTTTAAAATGTGTATGCCTGTTAAAATTACTTGTAAATTAAAAAAAATATATATTTCGGTCCCCGGGCAGTACAAACATTTGTGTGCATGAACATGTCTGTTTGTTATGGTCTGGGTGTTTTCTTTGTATATTATGTATTTACAAAAAAAAACTATGTATAAAAGTGTGTTTATTCGTTGTTTAGTACCCATAATACAGGCGTTACTTAACTTGGGGCTAGATGACGCTGTGTAAATGTCAGTGGATATTTAATACAAGTTGTTCGATCTCTTTAATAACAAAGTTAATTTTCGTGCGGTTCCCAGGACCTCTGGATAGCAAATGAAAGGGCGATCAAAGTGGCCTAATTTTGGTCGCATTATCATATTTAACTTGTGAATCCATATCGACTCGATAAGAATTAGAAGTAACAAAGTCTTAAATAAATTTATTCATATTTTTACATTTCTGACTTCTCCTCTACAAATTAAGAATTAGTTAATTCTTACAGGCTCTTCGTTATTAGATTAATTAAGCCTATAGCTGGACTGGCTTGCCCGTTTTGTGTCAGATCTCCTGGTGCTATGCTTTTATTTTATGGTGACGACAGATTAGAACCAGCCCTATTCTCACCGCGGGTGCCGTAAGAGGTGGTTTAGGGACAACACATTCAACGGCACCTTTTATAGGTACTGCTATCTTCAATTCTCCTACCTGTTGTAAAAAAGGTAGGAGTATTGAAGATTCCAAAAGTTGTCTCTACTCCAGAACTATTTGTTCAAGAACAAATGACAAATTTAACCAATGATATAAACATTTTTGAGGTGTGACTATCGAGTTTCTTGTCTGCTCTTCTCGGCGATCGTAATTATTCCGAACCGGTGGTAGTCATAAAAATATAATAATAACGATTAACGATTCAATAATAAAGGCAAAAGATTTATTTGAATAAAAACGTTTTGAGTTTGAGTTTTATATTATATTGAAAGAAAGAGGGCATTGTTCATTTCTATGACAGATAAACATTTCTAAAATAATTTCCTTAAAGTAAAAAAATAATAATCTAAAGACACAGAACATGTATAACACTCAGCTTGAGCCATGGTTATGAAGTCACCATGACGCTGGTCTTCCGTGGCTACCTTCACAGTTAGACTACTTCATACACGCATTTCAAACTTATTTTAAATTTATTTTAGTCCGTAGGAGAATTACACGATAGCTGTTAGAGGTTTAAGCAAGAACTTAATAAAGAACAATCAGCAAAGAACGGTTAGCAGCTCTTATTAAAACACTGTTAACTTTTCCGACAGCAAAGTATGCAGATCATGAAAATAGTTACTAGGTGGTAGACACGATACTGAGTCGTCTAGGTAGGTACCACCGCAGTGCCAGATATCGTCGCGTGAAACACGAGTATTATGCACTTTTGTATTTCAGGATTAAGGCACTGTAGCTAGTGAAATTACCGGGTGTAAGAGACCTAACATCTGTTGTCTCGGGTGACGGGCGCAGTGCTGCATTGATGGAGGATAATAACTGTTTATTCGTTTTTGGTCTCCTTTAATGCCGCTCTGTTATGGTCAAACGTATCAATTACCATCAGGTGCGCATCCTGACGAGATAGAGCGTCGGTGGCTCAGTGGTGTGGACTGTCGCCTTCCTACCAGGAGGGCTGAGGTTCAAATCACAACACGTACCAATGTGTTTTCGAATTTCGAAAATATATGTACGTTATCCGACGCTCTTACGGTGAAGGAAAACATCGTGAGGAAACCTTCATGCACGCCTACGAAGAGATTCGAAGGTTGTGTGTGAAGTCGTCCAATCCGCACTGGGCCCGCGTGGACGACTAAGGCCTAATCACCCTATACGGGTAGGCTCGTGCCCCTCGGTGGGACGTTTAATGAGCTGATGATGCGCATCCTGACTATCCTGTTCACTGTGTAACATAAAAAAAATCCCTTCAATACTGAAGGATTTTGTGGAGGAGGCCCTGAGCCTGGAGAGGATTCACTACTCAAAATATCATAGTTTCTATTCTATTCAACCTATCACAGTCCACTGCTGGACATATGTCTCCCCCACTTTACGCCAGGTATCCCGGTCCTCCGCTTTTCTCATCCAGCCTCCACCAGCGACCTTTCGCTACCAGACGCGGTCTTCACTCGAACTCGTCTGCTCCATCGGCAATTGGTTCTGGAGTTTATTGTAATGTACTTATGACATGTTTCTTTGGTGTATAAGTTAAACTTTGTATTTAATTTCATATTTATATCTGCGTCGGTGGCTCATTGGTGTGGACTGTTGCCTTGCAATCTGGATGGTTCAGGTTCAAAATCCGCCACGTACTAATGTCTTTTCGAAATTATATGTACGTATATCCGACGCGCCGTAAGTCAGCTAATCCGGACTAGGCCCGCGTGGATGACTACGGCCTATACACCATATACGGGTAGGCTCGCGCCCCTCGGTGGGGCGTTTCTTGAGCTGGTGATAAATTGTCTAGTACTCATATTTTGTGTTGATATAACAAACTCAAACTTCAGAATAAAAAAATGCAACATTTATGTATGTTGTATATTCTAAGAGTTAACAAAACTTCTATAAGATTCAAACTATGTTTGTAACTTGTCAAGCAATCCTATTTTATAACTTGCTAATTTTATGATTTGTCTAATTCATTTATTCAAATATCAATCAGATTGATTGATATAAATAATACTAAATTGATTCTGTAAACCCGAAACTTTTATCTGCCATCACATCGACGCATCTAAATATATATATATATATATATTAAGCATTATTTTGAATGAATGCAGGCATTTTACTTTAGCATAGACTTGTTTTATTATTAATTTACTATACTAGGTACTTTACTATGTAACTTCTTGGGCGATCTTCGTAACTCTACATTACAAAGTCGTATTTTCACCTGCTTACTTTTATCGTCTGAAGAAGGTCCTTTAATAAACTATTCCATAACCCTAAACCTTTCTATCCATCGCCTGAACAAGCCGTTCCGAACCGTATTCCAAAGCCGTAACGTTCCAATTATAAAAAAAACATCAACCAAAAATTACCTTCACACATAACCACAAGCACATAATCACGTCACTCTATCACGCGTTACACACACATTTGCATAACCGTTGTCCGTCCGAGAAAACGTTATTAAACGAAACAGTAAAAAAAACGAAAACGGGTTTTTTCAATGTCCTTTTTCCCGCCGCAGTTTCCCGCCGAGACCGAGCCGCGGCGATGTCTTTGCGTCGACTAAAAACTAGAGGTCCGGAGTGCGTAGGCGTTATGCATTGGAGTGGGACACCGATATTTCCAGCCTTACGAGTGACAGAGAGGGGCAATGAGGGAGTGGGCGTGCCAAGGAGGGTGTGGTCTAAGTTTGCATAAGCAAAAATATCTTATGCACGGCTTTTTGCTAGGGTGCATTGTCTTATAGTTTTTAGTTCAGATGAACTATGAAACTGTGGTGTTTGGATGCGATTCGCCCCACTTGTGCTAGGTTATGGCTACAATTGCAATGTTGATGAATATCGAATGTTCCACGAACATTGCGTGCGCATTAACAATGAAAAATAGGGTTGGGACAGCCGGCGCTCGATTTGGAAGTCGTTTTGACATTCAGCTCTACTAAAATAGTGCGTTTTTCGTTTAGAAAGGTATATACTCTTTCGAAATATTTTTCCCTTGCGCTGGTATTTTTTTAAGGTTTAAGGAAACTTTATTTCTCATCTGAACGAATTCAATTAAAATCAGATACACAACTTAAACAAAACTAAAAACATATAATAATTATTATTTGATTTAATTAATTTTATGACATTATCTTGAATTCCTCTTTGTCTTTGAATCTTTTGTATATGTAGTTTAATTGTTTGATATTATTTTGTAATTTTTATATATTTTCTCGACATTTGTATGGCTTCTCCGGCCAAACATAGCGAACTTATATTAATGTCTCACCTTACCTTTATACCTATGTTGTACAAATAAATAAATAAATTGATATAAAAACACTACACGGTCGTTGGACCCATGTGGTGTAATTGGTTGAGATGTCGGCTCTTACAAGGGTTCCTGGTTCGATCCCCGGGCTATACAATCATTTGTGTGTATGAACATCTCTGTTCTGCGGTCGGATATTATAGACTTCTTCGTATCGAGTCGATATGGATTCAAAAGCACCCTTGTCCAACAGTGGACTACGAAGGTTTAGAAAAAAATAGATAACTATTTTCTGGGATTTTTCAAAACCAAAACCTATAGTAAAACTGTTAATAAGAGCCTTACTATCACTAGTGATGCCATAGTGACTAGACTACAGTAAAATTGAAAATTTTGTTTACATTTTTGTTATGGTTTTTAATGTACGTAAATAACTTAATGTTTAATAAAATATAAAATGTCTTCCATTAGTTTATGTATATATTTTATTATGTATTAGTTAATTTTATAATTATCTATGTATTAATGTGTACTTAGTTTATATACTATTATATTATAAGTTTTTGCACTAGCCCGCTTACCTATAAGTTTTTTTCTTCACCCAAAGGTTGCCTAGAAGAAATTGCTACCTCAGCAATTAGGCCGCCTACATTGTACTCGTTTTTTGTTGTTTCTTGTTGTGTTGTATGTTTTTTCTTATGTGCAATAAAGATTTTCATCTTATCTTATCTTTAAAATGGCAGAATGAATAAATGCAAATTTTAATTTGTTTGTCATCTAATTAACAAATTAAATAAACTCAAAATTAAATTGATACTGAGCATGAGGTTTAAAAAATACTAGGTTTTAAATACATTTCGTGACAGACGTGAAAAACAAAATATAAAATTAACACTAGGCAAGTTTGAAACTGAATAACGATTCTTCAATTGGGAAATACAAGGATGGGTGTGCAATACGGATTCCATCAATTTAATAAGGACATTTAAGTGTGGTCTTAATGAGTTTTTAATAACAATAATTATGTATTACTTTGTGCCTACTTTATTCACAAGTTATTGTTAATTCTTACTTTTTAGAAAGCATTTAAGTGAATAGCTCATCGCGTCTTGGCAAGCGAAGCGTAGGACGTCTCCGACGTGACAATTGACACTTTACATCAGATGAGCTATTCTCATCAACCTATCGCAGTCCACTGCTGGACATAGGTCTCCCCCAGTTTGCACCAGATATCCCGTCCTCGCTTTCCTCATCCAGCCTCCACCAGCGACCTTTCGCAAGTCGTCGGTCCATCGGTCATATATATATATATAATAATATATATATATTATAATATATATATATATAATATATATATATATAGTAATATTATATATTAATTTTCTTCGTTGATGATGAAAATATTTTTTTTAGTTTCAGTTCAATGTACGTGTACGTTTCAGTACAGTACGTGTACGGATACAGAATATCATTGCATTAGAATTACATATATGGAACAGGAGGCATACGAGCATACGGTTCACCTGATGGTAAGCGACACCGCCGCCCATAAACATTTGAAACACTCATCCGAAATAGGTTGCCGCTCTTTAAAAGAGTGAACGCTCTATATTTGTCATTTAAAATAGTTTTTTTTTTAATAAATAGGTATATAAAATAAGAGAATCCGGAATACTAATAACTTGTGATGTAAAAATGTTAAGTCTCTAAGTTTGAAGTACCTAATTCCACTGATTGTCTCTAGTCTTAGCGTGAAACACAGTTATGCCATTCTTAAGCATAATTATTGTTGTGGTGGAAGAAAACAGTTTTGTGATGATGATGACTCATGTTTTAGAAATTTCAAAAATTTGTTTTAACGCTCTTACGGTGAAGGAAAATGTCGTGAGGAAACCAGCGCACGCCTGCTAAGAGATTCAAAGGTTGTGCGTAAAGTCGACCAATCCGCACTGGGCCCGCGTTTACAACTTTGTTTAATGTGGGTGTCAGGTAATGCAATCCATAGTTTATGTAAGTTTTAAGAGAAACGTTTACTTTAGTTCACCTAAAACTTGTTGCATATAAACATGTACGGCTAAGCCGCTAAAGGATAACTTTCTTAAAAATAAAACATTGTTGTCTTTGCCGACAAAAAGCGAATCAATTTTTAAAAGGACAACGAAAACAAAATTAAATGGAGACAATTTGGAAATCGAATTCTTTCCTTGCATTTCTCGGCGGCCAGTATTTTATGCTAAACTTAAAATTTCAAATATCGAATCGCTTCGGGTTCCAATTTTCAAATTTGAACTTGGAACGTCCAGTTCGGATGACGCGCAAAAACTGACCACGCAATGCCGCCCGTCATCTGCACGGCCGAGGGCCGTCCACAGAGTCGACTTATTATGACATTATAATTTGTCTTTTGAGTTTACTCTACATAACCTAGCGACGTAGTTTTGATTAGTGAATGTATGTACAGCATATATTTTGCATATTATTCATATGTGTGCATACAAGTAATAACTACCTACGTTTTATTTCATACTTACCGCCGCCAAAAGATCTAATAGCACCCCGGTTAAAACCAATTTGGGTTTTGGATTTTAAAAGACAGGTTGCCATTTCCAACCGCCAATTTACCGATCATCATCATCATCATTTACCGATATTGAAAGTTAAACATGCATTTTAAACTTCTAATCAGAATAAATAGTATCTTCCTAACAACCCTTATTTCAGGAGAAAAGCCTAAGCCTGCACCATGCACGGAAAAGAGCGAAAAGAAGTAACTAACGAGGACGATAATATCATCTATTAGTGTTTTAAGGTCGTAGATAATTTGACATGGCGCAATGATTTGCAAAAATGCTTTTGCAAGTCCAAGATTTTACGCGGGTCTAATGAATATGTGCTGCTTTTAAACCCAAATGTCTTATGATGAATGTCATACAAGAATTTTTTTTTCATTAAGGTCCATAAAGAACACTTTCTGTCACTGGTTCTAACTGTTGCATTCTTATGCGAGGTATCCAACTTGAAACAAACTGACTGAAGTGTAATTAATTTACATAAATTAAAATACTTAGGCAGCAACCGCTTCCATAGCTCTCTATGTTCTTCAGAAATATGCCGCCTAGCCGCGCAGACTATTCGCAAAAAGGGCGTCCTCTCCAAACGTCCATTTTATCACATACGTGCCACAGAAGAGCGAGACGCAAACACAAACCAACCACTTCCAACTGACCCCCGCTGCCTCCAGGCATCTCTGGAAAATCCACGTGAAAATTTAAACTCTTACAAATTGAGAGTTTAAGTTACACTGGTAGTTCACGTGGGAGAGAGTGCGAGACCGTTTTTTGTCTTTGTTTATTATTGTATTGCGAGAGCGAGATGGCTGGCGGTGTGATGTGGTTTCAGGTTGAATTGATAAATTTTCAAATTGGAATTGTGGGGAGACATTTTAGCGCATTTATTAAACGAGCATTAGATGGGCAATTAAGATTAGAAAAAATGTTACGTCCGAGACGGAAATATAAATGGCGTTAACTTTTATACACGACAATTCCGAGGAGCAATAAAAAAATGTATCTGCCATTCCAACTGGTAATTACAGAAATCACAGATTTCCCAATATAGGAGATAGGGCAAGCCGCGTTTTTAAGTGCGACAAATGTAAGCTCAACGAGCATACACTGGCTGCCAGTTTACGCTCTGTGAGATGAGTCAAGACGCACGAATATTAGAAGAAATTACCGTTTTTTCTCAAAATGCCATCCTGTGCAATTGTAACATGCCATCATCGCAAGGAATCAGTAAATTTACCAAGAAATATAATAACTTTTCACAGGTAAGAACCGAAAAGAAATTGCGACACTGGGACTGCCTATAAACTTGGCGGCTTGTCCAGTCTAATTGTATATTCGGATGTCTGTGACAGAAATACTTAGTTGATTTTTAATAAGAATTTAAACTTCATAATATTGGAAAACACGTTTTCAATTTAAAAGCTAACTGATGAGCTATTAAACTAAAATCGTATTGTCTCCCGACGTACATAGGTCCCTCAGAAAGATAGAGAATAATTACTTCTAAATATAATCATCGAAACATATAGTTACCTGGTGGAAAGTATCTACTTAACATCAGCCCATTAAACGTCCCCACCGAGGGGCTCGAGCCTACCCGTGATAGGCCTTAGTCGTTCACGCGGGCCCAGTGCGGATTGGCCGACTTCACGTACAACCTTTAAATCTCTTCAAAAGCGTGCGCAGGTTTCCTCACGATGTTTTCCTTCACCGTACGAGCATCTTATAGCGTACTTATAATTTAAAAAAATCGAAAACACATTGGTACGGGGCGGGATTTGAACGTGCACGCTCCAGATCGGTAGGCAACAGTCCACACCATTAAGCCACCGACGCTCTTCCTACTTAACAACTGATGATGATGATAACTGATTTTGGCTAGCTAGAAATTGGTTCTACAATGCTGTTGCTACTTTAAACTTGCGGATGTTTTTTATATTATTAGGATACAGGACGGTCAGGACGCTCACCTGATGGTAAGTGATACGCCTGACCATGACAGAGCGGCATTGCAAGAGACCAACAACTGGTAGACAGTTATTATTATTAATGCCATACTGCGCCCGACACCCGAGGCAATAGAGGTTAGGTCTCTTATACTCGGTAATTTCACTAGCCACACTGCCCTCTTCCCGAAACACAGAAGTGCATAACACTCGTGTTTCACGGGACGATATCTGGCACTGCGGTGGTACCTACCTAGATGACTCAGTATCGAGTCTAGTAAATGTCCAATAAATAGTAAATGATGAATGACGATGGCCCCTTTGTGGGGAAGTATAATGAGATGATGATGATGAAAAAAATTTAGACGGTCTTATCACTTGAAGCGATCTCTTCAAGACAACCTCACAAACAAAGTGTCAACAAGATGCAAGGGCAAGATTGTGCTAAGTAACAATAGCTTTTCAACTTCATCATCATCATCATCAGCTCATTAAACGTCCCCACCGAGGGGCACGAGCCTACCCGTATTGGTGGTTAGGCCTTAGTCGTTATTAAATATATTTTCGAAAATTCGAAAACACATTGGTACGTGTCGGGATTTGAACCTCAGCCCTACCGGTAGGAAGGCGACAGTCCACACCATTGAGCCACCGACGCTCGTAATTCAACTTATAAATAAATAATTAAATGTCACGTTCATATTTTTGAAGATTGTGTGTTATTTTAAACATCCGAGAAGTCCCTAGAAATAAACCTCGAGAATTCTCAAGACCCGAGATATTGAAAAGGTTGTGAAATCAATCGGCCCTAACTCCCATAGCCTGAAAGGAAAGCAGTTGATTTTCTTGTAGACTCGGTACTGAGTCGTCTAGGTAGGTACCACCGCAGTGCCAGATATCTTTCCGTAAATTAAAGTGTTCTGCACTTCTATGTTTCGGGATGAGGGCACTGTAGCTAGTGAAATTACCGGGTATGAGAGACCTAGCATCTGTTGTCTCGGGTGACTGGCGCAGGGCAGTGTTGGCGGGTAAATAATGACTACCTACTGTTACTTACTGCTTCTGTCATGGTCAGGCATATCACTTACCACCAGATGAGTGCTCTGACCGTCCCGTTCACTTATGACATAAAAAAGTGGGCTAATTGACTGATAATGATGATTATTGTTTATAGTTTCCAACTTATCAAGCATATGTATACCATGCTACCATGAAGTAGACAGAAGAAACCATAGTACTAGATAGTGTAAAACAAAGTCGCATTTTCTGTCCCCATAATACACATACGCAACGGATTTTGACGCGGTTTTTTTTAATAGATGGAGTGATTCAAGAGAAAGGTTTTTAAGTATAACAACATCCCTTTAATAGTGGAGAAATACTGTTAATTTTGGGGTTTAGAATGTGATGTCGTAAAAAATTCATTTTTTCTGTTTATATTGCAAACTCAGGCTGAAGAGTACAAGATTTATCAAAATAATGTACTGAGTATTTTAAACATTAAAAAGGTCCACAGAAACTCCGCGATGGTATATGTTTATCTCTTATGTATATCCCACAATAATTATTTTGTCATTTACTTTTTACGACAAATAATGGCTTTTACGAAGCGATTTTAAACAATATAGCATTAATCCTTATCCAATTAAATACTTAAATACATTGTTGATTCAATATAATATATGGCCCTACACAGCAAATGATTTAAATGAATACTTTCGAAGATATGACAGATTTAAAACTCGCGGTACGTAGCGTTTGCGGCGGTACCGGCCGACCGGGGAGACGGGAGCGTGCCTTACGAATATCACCATTGCACCCGTGCGAAGCAGGGGCGGGTCGCTAGGTGTTTATAATTTCCAACTAATAATCGAGCACATCTTACCTTGCTACCATGTAGAGGAAACCACATTGTTATATAAATCGGACGATTGCAATCGGCGAAAGTTGCCCGCGTGCGAGAATCGCTCCCGTTTTTGCACCCCCATTGTACACGCGTGAGATACTAAGCCTGTATGCAGTGTTGCCACCTTAGCCCTTTTGTAGCTAGATCTAGCACTTTTTAGTATAGGTGAACTCCTCTTTTATCCATTTAGCCCGAAAAGAGCAATCTAGCTCTTTTTACTGCCTTGAAAATCTTAGCAAATATGAACTTTTCGACATACTAACAAGTACTTTTTTACTATTTCATCGGTCATGATGACCTTTATTTTAGACGAGCTTAAAAAAACGGCTTCACGATATTATTATTATTATTAAAAAATCTAGCCCTTTTTGACGTCCCAAAAAGCTCAGTTTGCTAAAACTCAGGTGGCAACACTGCCTGTATGACATTTAGCAATATGTTACTATCGATACATCTAGAAATGTCTGCGAGGTCTAATTATGAGGTTTATTTAAAGAAAAAAAAAGAAATAATTTATTTGCGTTCAAAAATTTATTTAGTTATTTTCTGTAACCACTAACGGATGTATGGGAATATTATTCTGAATTAAATTATTATTTAAATGAAAAATACACATTGGTAGAAACTATACTTATATAATACATGTAAAAGACAAGAATCATCATTGTATTTAGATAATTAACCCTTTGAACGTCGGTGGCATCTAAAGGCGTCAGAACCAATAGATTTTCTATTGTGTCTGGATTTCTGGCGTTTAAATAATAGTCTTAGTAATAATTATAAGAAATGTTTATTATTGAGGAAAGTTTCAGTGGCTAATTAACTTTATTCAATCATCATCATCAGCTCATTAAACGTCCCCACCGACGCTCTAACAATGATACATTTACTGGTTTTTAACATTAAAAGTTTCAGAGGAATTATTTGGACTCGTTCCTGCTGCCACATTTCACCACAGTAAATCCAGGCACGACTCAATTTATCCACCACCTACAGAACGGAAGTCCTCTACAGTGCGTTTTTGACATAATTTCTTGCACGGACATGACATTGTCAGATCAGTTGGTGCTGGAATGTTTCCTTAGCGAAATGAGCTGGCGTCCTTCTCTTCAACCTACCGCAGTCCACTGTTGGACAAAGGTCTCCGCCATTCTGCGCGTGATATCCCGGTCCTCCGCTTTTCTCATCCAGCCTCCGCCAGCAACCTTTCGCAAGTCGTCGGTCTCTCGTTCCGGGAGTCTTAAGCTACACTTGACGAGACGCGGTCCCCACTCCAGAACTCGTCTGCTCCAACGGCTAAAAGTTCTGCGACATACGTGACCACTGTCACTGGCAACGCATTTCACTGTCGTTTGTTATTGCAAATGTCAATGAGCGACGGTTTCATTTACCATCAGATGAACCATTTGCTCGTATCATCATCATCATCAGCTTATCAAACGTCCCCACCGAGGGCGCGAGCCTACCCGTAAAGTGTGTAAAGGCCTTAGTAGTCCAGCGGGCTCAGTACGGATTCGACGAATCTCTGTCAGGCGTGCGCAGGTTTCCTCGCGATGTTTCCCTTCACCGTAAGACTGTATTTTCTCGTTTGCTTTAGCATACACAGTCTTGGTTCTCAACATCGTTTCCACTGTTTAATCACGGTTTTACCCCTTACAGTTAGTGCATGTTTTTTATGACATTGTTTGCACCGTTTGTGTATGTGCGTAATTTCTAAAACTAGTTGTGTTAAAGGTGAGCTAATCATTCGCTGCAGCAACGTCCCGGGTTATGAGCCGTGGAGTATTTGACTGAAGGACAAAAAAGTCTGTGGAGTTTCTTCGAGTAATAATTTTTGTTACGGTTCATGGTGGTAAGTGAATTGTCTGTTATCAGTTTTAATTAACACTAGATAAGCCCCACGACGTCACTTGCTGTATGTAATTGCACTGAAGTCGATGGCGCTAGGTACTGGATATATTTTCCCGCAGTAAAACTTAGCAAGGGTTTTAGTTACTTCTTTACCAAATTTTATTAAAATCATTTTACCCATTTAGACGTAAAGAAGTAACAAACATACAAACTCACCCAATCACAAACTTAAGGTGAACCATCATGATGATAATACCAGTGTGTCTTTTTTATCAAATACTTCATAGTGTTTGCCACGTTTGGTTAGGTTAATTAATAGAGCCCTACCACTTGTTCTCTACTAAATGTGTTGTCTATAGCCGCGTTTCACGTACTCCAGGAGAATAAGTGTGGTGACTTTGGGCTGAGAGCCATCTGCGTTCAACGCTTGTACGGTGTTGAAGGCCAATTGCAAATAGTCATTCCGAAAATTGAATGGGTTTAGAATTGTATTCTGATCTACTATCACTACACGGTAAAAGTTATAATAATATTTCAGACACAATTACAACTCACAAGCTTTTTTTAAATGTATGATGGGCTTACTTACTCTTGAGCTCAGACTATCCTAATGGAAGAGACGTGATCTAAGATGGAGCGAGCTTGCCCAGAAAAAGCCTATTCACTCATTTTTTGAATGCCACAGTGTTTTATGGCATTATTAAATTTTTAGAACACACTCAGAGTTAATGAACTTAAAAAAACTTTACAGGCTACATTTCGGTGAGTGTGCGATGGAGTTACACGCGTTAATTCCACCAGCCCCTTTTCACCATCGGGATACAAGACGGAGGCGAGCGTTCATCCTTACGTGGTAGACATTCCACACATCCGCACAGCCCGCTATGGTGCCTCGTTCCTAATGCGCACCGCAAAGGATTGGAATTCTTTGCCTCCTTATGTGTTCCCCGATCATTACAACCTGGCCGTCTTCAAGGCAAGAGTGAATAGGCTGTTTCTAGGCAGGCATGATCCATCTTCGGCCGCATCATCACTTACCATCAGGTGAGATGGCGGTCAAATGTCTGCCTATAAAGGATAAAAAAAAAACCACGCCGTCTCCACAGATCGCATATCATAAGAATGCTATCACTATAATGAAACGGAAACGTTGACATTTCTATAAAAGATATGCAGTTTTACGCCGGCGCGCGCGCAGGTGCAGCCAAAGGTCATCCGTAACGGTCGCGCAGTCGATGCACTGGTCAATTACTGATTTCACGTCATCAGTGAACCTAGGTTTACTAGGTGATAGACTCGATACTTCAGTATCGAGTCTACTTAGACGATTCATCGTCTAAGTAGGTACCAACGCAGTGCCAGATGCCAAAAAAGGGTGTTATACACTTTTGTATTACAGGATGAGGGCACTCTAGCCAGTTAAATGACACCACACTATATAAAACACTTTAAGACTATGTGGAAGTGTAGTGTAGTTTTTCATCTTCATTATCAGCTTATTAAAAGTCCCCATAGGGTGTAAGATTATGAATAGGCTATCCCAAGTGAGTGACACTTATCGTCATCATAACAATAATAATTATCTCAATCATCTCGTCAGCTCATTAAACGTCCCCACCGAGGGGCACGAGCTTACCCGTAAAGGTGTATAGGCCTAAGTCGTCTACACGGGCCCAGTGCGGTTTGGCCGAATTCACGCACTCCCTTTAATCTCTTCGCAAGCGTTCGCAGGTTTCCTCACGATGTTTTCATATAAGCAGTGGTATACCTGTGCGTCCAGTCAAACCCGGAAAATCGCCAACATATTAAATTATTCCAACTTCGTCGCCCATTGTTCTCTACAGATTTGAAACCATAGGTGATCTGCTGTCATCAACAGCACTCAATTTGACAAAAATATAAATTATTATTTACACCTTTGGGCGTCGGTGTTCAATGGTATGGACTGTTGCCCTACCGAGAGGGCTGAGGCTCAAATCCCGTCTGTACCAATGTGTTTTCGAATTTTCGCATTAATTGTTCGTTTATCCGACGCTCTTATGGTGAAGGAAACATCGTGAGGAAACCTGCGCACGCCTTCGAAGAGATTTAAAGGTTGCGCGTGAAGTCGTCCAACCCGCACTGGGCCGCGTTGGATGACTAAGGCTAAACACCCTTTACGGGTAAGCTCGTGCCCCTCGTGGGACGTTTAATGAGCTGACGGTGATGATGATGATAATATTTATTGTTATGACGATAAGTGTCACTCACTTGGATAGCCTATTCATACTTACACGCCTATGGATGTTATATGTTTCCATTTGACTATCGTTGGGGAAGTCCAATTGCGGACTAATACGGCCTATGAAGTTAAAAATATAACATAATAACAATACTTAAAACACCGCGAAAGAGTTATTATCTGACCGTAACCGCGCAATAATTACAAGTCAAAGAGCTATTTTCTAATTTCTAATTAGCTTTTAGACTTTATTAATTGGAACCCAACGGGTGTGACGATGATATCTGAACACCCGCCTCTGTAGG